>JAKTWN010000087.1:0-21104 GCA_030582035.1 Wickerhamiella occidentalis
CTGTACGGATGAAACGCATCACGGTAGTCCTGATGCATCGAGAACTTGAGCATCGTCTCGTGCCTAGGAAGCGCGCCTTTTTGGATTTTTTCGGGTCTTATGTGTTCTTTCGACCTACTCGTCGCGTCAGGCACTTTGGCCGAGTGGTTAAGGCGACGCCCTGCTAAGGCGTTGGGCTTTGCCCGCGAGAGTTCGAATCTCTCAGGTGTCGTTACTTTTTTGGTGGTACAATCCAAACTTTCTCCCTACAGCACCGTCTATTTACAGGTTGAATATACCTGAACTCTTACCCTCGTACTTTTTACTTTTACTACAGTTCAATTTCCACAAGGCTTATTTTATATACGCCCTTTTGCTAGCAACTATAGATTTTCATTGTCTTTGGAATCAGTGTGAAATCAGGATGCAAATGCGATTAAATTATTTACCAGCAGCGCGCTGGGCATTCTTCTTTTGTTGAGCAAAGTTCTTCTTTACGAGCCTCTTGCGCTCATCCCTAGCTAATTTGCGAGGATCAATGAGCTCTTCTTCAGTATTAACTTTTTTATCATCGACTTCCACGATCCACTGGTCATCCAATTTCTTGTTGATACCGCCATAACCCCATTTGGGCACCCATTTCTGAGCATCCTCGTCGTATACAAGTTTTCCCTCTTGTTTTTGCTTCTTGATACCCTTCTTTTCGGCAAACTCCTGCCATTTGGTCTTGGGCTTAGGCTTAGGCAATGGCTTCTCACGAGGGGTGCGCCAGACAGGGTGGGGTAGTTGGAAAAGAACCATACTGGAATCCTGAGTACTTGAAGAATTGATGCTATCGGCAGTGCGCTTTACAGGAAGCTGCAAGATCTGGTTGACCAAGAGCTGAACATTATCACGAGTGGTAGCCTGGAGGGATGCCTCGAGATCTTCTGAAATATCCAAGGGATTAGTATCCGCAACGCCGAGGTTTCCGAGATCATAAGTAACCGGGATAGCCTTGTCAACTTGAGGTGTGAGATTCATTAAAAAAAAGATTTCCAGTCAGCGAAACTTTTTAGACCCCGGATCGGGAGGAGAGCAGATTTGGGACATTTGTGGCGCCATCATACGCCACAACCTCCTTTGAGAGTGGGTGGGTGCCTGTCCGTTAAAAGTATACAAAGAAATAAATAAACAAGATCTATAAAACAAATGATTTAAAACTTATTAAAAAGCAGCGTTGGAAACCAGGTCGCTGGCAATAACCTCCTCGAGCTTGTTGCTAGCGGCAGCAACAAGACCCAAAATTGGACGGCTTGGCTGAAGAACGCGGCTGAGGTACTCGGGGTGATACTGGCAGCCAACATAGTACTTGTGCTTTGGCAACTCGAAGCACTCCATACGCTCGCCGGTCTCATCCTTGGAAACAAATGCAAGACCATTAGATTCCATAATTTCAATTTTTTCGGGGTTAACCTCGTACCGATGACGATGGCGCTCGTGAATCTCCTTCTTGCCCCCATAAAGTTTACGCAAAACAGAGCTCGTCTCGCTACCTGGTTGGAAAACAGCAACACGCTCACCTAGGCGCATAGTACCACCCATCTGGGTCTTGTCAACTTCGGGCATGTAGACAATAAAAGGTTCAGTAGCGGTCTCCTCAAACTCTTGAGAAGTGGCGCTGGAAACACCGCAAACCTTGCGGGCGAATTCCATAACACCAACCTGGAAACCCAGGCAGATACCCAGGTATGGAATATCATTTTCACGAGCATAGTTGGCAGCGCAGATCATACCCTCGACACCACGGTTACCAAAGCCGCCAGGAACCAAGATACCATCTGCTTGACAAACGTATGCCCAAGCCTCGTGGTACTGGGCCTTGGAGGCAGTTTCATGTTTGGCCTCAAGATGCTCAGAGTCTACCCAGAGTATCTTGAGTTTGCGCATGCAACGAAGGGCACTGTGCTCGAGAGCCTTCACAACGGAGATATAAGAATCCTGAAGGTCAACGTACTTGCCGACCAAAGCAATCTTAACTTCCTCATTGCTGTGGTCGTGGTTGACAGTGAGATCGGTCCATTCCTTGAAAAGGCGCTCACCCTTGGCCTGGGCCTCCGAAGAAGGACGAACCTCTTGAAGCTTGAGACGCTTGTCAAAGTACTTCATCAGCTTAAGCTTCGATAGCATAACTGGAACGTGGTAAGTGGAGTTAACGTCGTGGACACCCAAAACCTGGTCAGGACCGACATGGCAGAACATGCTGATCTTCTCGACAGTGGAGGGAGCTAAAGGGACCTCGCAACGGCACGCAATAATATCAGGGCTAAGTCCCAACGAGCGAAGATCCTTAATGGCACTCTGAGTGGGCTTGGTTTTGAGCTCACCGTGAATGACAGGAACCAACGAGACATGGATCAGAGCAAAATTATCAATGCCGACGCGGAACTGGAACTGACGAAGAGCCTCAACAAAAGGTGCACTTTCAATGTCACCTACGGTACCACCCAATTCAATAATGCAAACCTCAGGTGCCTCACCGCTTCCATCAACAGAGATGTGGGCAACGCGCTCAATCCAATCTTGGATAGCAGTAGTGAGGTGGGGAACAATCTGGACAGTTTTACCGAGATAGTCACCACGACGCTCCTTTTCAATCACATGACGGTAAATTTTACCAGTGGTGATATTGTGGTCGCGAGTCAAGGTAACGTTGAGGTAGCGCTCGTAGTTGCCCAAATCAAGATCAGCTTCGCCACCATCACTTAAAACAAACACCTCACCGTGCTCAAGAGGAGACATGGTACCAGCATCAATGTTCATATAGGGATCAATCTTGATGGAGGTTACACGATAACCGAGAGCCTTAAACAAAAGACCGGTAGAGCTGGCAATTACACCTTTTCCAATACCGCTAATAACACCTCCGGAGACAACGACGTATTTCATGATAACTGCAAAGGGCTTGAAAAAAAGTTTAGTGGTGAGTAAGGGTTGTCGAGCAGCATATGTAATTGATGTAAGCGGTTGGCAGGGAGCGCAAGTACGCTCACCAGACAACACGAGCAAATATTAATCTTCAAAAAAGTTTGTTAGAAATACATCTGAAGTGCTAGAAAGCCCCCAATGAGTGCAGTAAATCATTACTGGGATCTCTGGCTGGTAGCTAGGCAGTTGAAAAAAAAATTAGGTAATATATGCATCCCAGTGCATCGTCTGTGCGTAGACGCAAACTGTTTGAAAATAAAACCGTCATCGAGCTGTGTAGTTACCTTCACTATTCAAGAGAATTCTCTAGCGTTCAGTGTGGGGCAATACACAAGCCCAGCGGAGGTCAGGAATAATTTAAATAGTGTACTACGGAAATACAAGTAGCTATGCAGAAACTCTTGATCAGAGCGGAGAGAGCGCTCCCCTGATTATACATATAAATAAAACATTGGTAGACAGTTTGAAGTTCACATATTCAACGAACGTAATGCAGTACGTTCGCCTTCAAACGCCTGTGCAAGTGGCAACATTGAGCATGATTGGTTAGCCCTTTGATGTAGCTCGAATTTGGCTCTTGGTAAATTAGAGATAGATGGGCGTGAGAATAATTGGGACTTGCGGAAACGCATGCCAGTTCGGAACCGTTCCATCTCACGCTCACAAGTTACCTTATGAGAGTCGTCGTTCATGCCGACATAGTGTGGTGGCTCACAACGCGCTCGGTTAATAGCGTAGAATTTGGAGTATCCCCCATTTAAGACAGCGATGTCTGGGTATTTGAGATTGGGATACACATTTACTCGCCTATCGCATTGGCGGAGGTGAGTTGCCATCAATGGGCCACGGTAAGCACTGTATTCACAGTGGAAGATTACCAGTGGTTTGCCACGAAATTTGGCATCAGCACCAAACATAAACTGTTCAAGCTTTGACTTACAGGAGATGTTGACTGCGCCGGCAATATGACCGCCTGCATACTCATATTCGAACCGACAATCAATAACGATAACTTCATCATAGTGGTGGCTAATCTTTCCATCCAGCAGATCAACCATTGTCTGGCTGGTAATTCGTGGAAAAGAGTCCTCCACAATGTTGAAGCAAGGGATCTGACCCAACGCTGGTGCTGGGCTTGTGGGGGACGCTGCCATCACAGGACCCATTTCAGCGTTTACAAATTGTTGTGAAGAAGGAAACATCGATTGTGTTCTTCGCACACGCTTGGCTGCACCGCCAGGTGAGCCACCGTGCATTTGAGGGGATCCACCACCTAGTGGACTGAGGGCGAGCTGAGGCACCTGCAAAGTATTTCTAAAAGCAGGTGGAGCGGGTAGATCGATCGGTGTTTGTACGGTGTGTTGGCGCTGTGCTCGCCAGCTCTCAGGCAAACGTTTATTGACAAGTGCCGGCGAGGACTCGGCCAGCCGAAGTCTCAAGGGAGGTACCGAATCATCGAGCGTGGAAGTGCTTCCATTGCTGCGGGTAGCCCGCTGAGGAACTGGTGTCGACCAGTCGGGCTCTGGACGTTCGTCTAGAGGGGTAGTGACGAGCGTTGAGGCGGCAGAGGTACTAGTGCTCAAGGTTGGGTGGCTTCCATTTGACGACGGGAGTCTATCAAACTCATCATCAGGGAAGCTCAACTGCGTTGTGGGCAGCGCAGGCCCAACAGTAAAGTCTAGCTCACTCGTATTGGCCACAAGCGTGGCACACTCCAGCATCCGAGAGTCGAGGTGTTGTCCAGCAACTTTTGCACCATGTATATAGACCAAAGTGCGATGTTTACATACTTCCTAATCAGGCAAGCTAGCAACCCGCCTGCAGCTGCTGCAACCTGCCCCTGCCCTCTGCATTGCCTTAGACGGAATGCATGCACGTCGGTACAGTGCGGAGTGCACTATAGGACGCGATTAAATGTTGCTCTGGGGTCAGATATCATAGCAAATGAAATTTAATTATGCTTGGAACGAAAAGATCATGTCGCGCGCGCTCTTATTGGTACTAAACGCGTGGTATTTGAACTGCAGTCTGAGGCGCCTCAGATCTTGGGCACCTAATCCATGAAGATCACTCTTGGGATAATGGGCGTCCGCAAATACTATTGAGCAGTTCGACTGTCTTGAATCCAAGGGAACTGAAACTGTGTGCCCGGCCCGGCCCCCTGCAGTGCTCAAGGGAATATAGGGGATACCAGTGGCGCCGCTCGTTTCAAAAGAGCCCCACATAGCGTGGCAAAAACGCAATTGTGGAGAAAACATCGAAATTTAAACTATCTGTACTAAATACTAGCTTCGTATGATGTGGATCCCGTGAATTCATGCTTCATTAGATGATTTATTGTGGGAATTTTTTCGGCCCACCTCCAAATAATCAAATCAAATATATCCTCTGTAGCATCTGCATCAACAAGCATAAGGTGTGTATGCACTGATCATCTCTGCATCCAGAGGTCATCGGAGCCCTTTGACATTTTACTTTGAATATTCTCTGTAATCAACGCGTTACTAACCGCGAATACCGCCCGATATGCTTTCCATTAATGTCAAGTCTCGAAGGTAATGCACGCCCCTTACGCGTAGACCCCCCCCTCAGCCTAGCATATGCTGCAACTACGGTCTCTATAGATTAGTCAAGCAACTCCTGCATGACTTTCCTGCATATTGACGTCAACCTATGAGCACCATACTGTGGAGAAGCACTCAATTACAGTCAAGGTTTGTTTGAATCAACCCTTCAGAGTAGAACTTGGGGTGATCCTGAAACATATGGCTATATTAGGGCCTCCTTGGAGGAGGTCAAACGTACTAATGTTCTTGAGCGCGTTAAACCCACCCTCGTGAAGGCGCGTGGAATCATGTCTCTGCTCTCTGCTCCTTGCACCATCAAGTGATATATTTTAGAGTGAGGAGAAAATCATGCCACATGTTGATTTTAATCAAGCTTGGACAAAATTATTCCTTTTCAAATTCCCGAGTGCCAGCATGTGGCTGCATATCTGCAAGCGCCGTCATCGCGCGCAGAAGCGAGGTAGAGCCGCAATTTTAGTATTTCTCAAAAATTCCGCATGTTCATACCATTTAGTTCAGTTTCTAGTTATGACTTTTGCTTTTATCTTTACCTGCCATGGTCTTATGTACTGACGCCAAGCAAAAAGATAGCTTACACTATTTTTTTCCCAATTCTTCACCACAAGCTAAGCGCCCTAGCCCACCTGCAGTCCGACATGCAGAGTATGGTAGACGGAATTCCTGATTGGGAACATGAGTTCATAGATATATTTGGCAGCCCAAACAATTGCTATCGAAATTTCAAAATTCCAAGACGCGTTTTGGAACCCATCAGTGATTTACAATTGCGTTAGACCTGATCATTACTGTTGCTAGCTTACCTTGAGACTAAAACTACATGTTCACCCATCACACAAATATTCACTCTAGTTTGGTCAAACGAGCACTCTAACTTTCGAATTCTCGGGGCTTTGAAACCAGTAGCTATTTTAGTGTACTCTATATTTATCTGAGGGTGGACCGCAGTATACGACTGCAAATGTATACAATACCCATGCCATTCAAGAGGTCTGATGCTGAATTCCCCTTGCCCAGTGGGTCGGTCACCCGTTATTCTGTGGCTCGCAAAGGAAATATTTCAGCCTATCAGTTTGATCTGGAAAAATATGTGAGCTTCTGGATCGAGAAAGTATATTGCGCATCTAGTGCACGCAAGTATTCAGCTACTTTTTGCTCCCTAGACAACCGTGGGCAAGCACGACCGTTGCCAGAGTGCAGCCACACTTAACCCCTGGCTTGAGGCCTGTTGGGTTTGGAACCTTTGTCACTGGGCCAATTAGTTTCGCGATGATTGCAAGAGGAGCCACAGCAAACGCGTAAACAAAGAGAGAGTACTAGATCTAAGTATATAGGGGTATTACTTATTTCTGCAAAGAACTAATGTCCTTATCGAGGTCATGGCTCTCCCACTCAATATCACTGGCAGTGGGGCGAGGGGGGGTACCGGATTGAACAGGAGGAAGCAACTTTGAAGGTGCCTCAATAAGCACTTTGAATGAGCTTTCAATCGCCTTACTGGCAACCAAAAACAAATTTTCACAAATAAACCCGAGTGTAAGCACGGCGATAGGGGTCACTGCGACAACTGAATTGTTTGCCGACCACGCTTTTTGGCTCTGATACATTGCAGTAATTGTGGGTACGGTGATTGAGGCAAGGCCGGCCAAGAAAAGAATGTTGGAGTTCCAGCAGCCAATTGAATCAACACGTCTGGGAGTGGAGCGACGGAATCCAAATGCAATCTTGGCCGATGTAGCGACCTGACGGATACAAATACCAAAAGCTACAGCAACGGGGGCAAGAGGCCATACAGGAGCAGTGAGGAGGGCGTATCCAAGCAAAGTAACAATGATCAAGTAGTCACCGTCAACGTTATAAGTAGGCAGGGCACTCTCGAGCTGAGCACGAGCGACCTTGGAGTCACGCACCTTACGCTTGGCCAACCAAGCCTTCAAAAGAGGCAATAAAGCATCTGTAGCAAATAGCACAGCCTGGTTTGTAATTGTATAGTAAACGGTTTGAGCCTTGAGACGCTCGGTATTGAGCTCAAACTCGGGAACTACAGAGAGGTTGTAGCCTGCAACAGAGCTGGTAATAGTGCCAAAGTTATACGCAATCAAGTGACCAAATGGCAAGTAGAGGTAGGCAGATAGTAAGATAGGTGTATAATTGAGGAAGAACGTCGCCCAGTATTGACGCTGAGCACGGTGTGCCTGCTCTTCCTCCTCGCTGGGGTAATCCTCAAACTTGAGATAGGCGTCAAGGATCTTGTCATAAATCAGACGGAATAGCTGTGCTAGCACAATGTATCCCCCGGTAGGTGCGAGAGCGAGAATTTTGTGGAAGGGACCATTGTACATTTGAGTCAAAAATACCTCACACCCGAGGCCAAATACAACACCAATCACATAGATCTGGCATAGGAAAATACCCAAAGGAACAAACAACAACGATCTAATCTGACGCTGCTGGGGAGTGGTACCCTTGAAATCTTGACGACGAGTGACGACAGTTTCAATGTTGTGGGTGACCCATTCGTTTGCATAAAGTGCTTGGCGATACCGCCATCCAAAGGCATAGCAAATGGCCCAAGCAACGTTAAGCGCACCGATAACACTCGAGTAGGCTCCGAAAAAAAGCTCACCCAGGACACCCAAGAGAGCAGGTACAAGAACCATCTTGGCGGTATAACCAGCAAAAGCAAAATACATTGCAATCTCATCGCCGTAATGTACACGAGAGTATGTCACATCCTGCTTAAGTGTCTGGACTGCTTTTTTGAACAAACTCTCATTTACACCCTGGTTTCCATAGGGCCAAACGGCATCAATTGCCTTTGAGCGATCAGGAGTAAGGCCAGCAGCCTGTAGAGACTCATAGGCCATGCGATCCCGAAAGGCTGGGGTAAGGCCCTCGCCATCCAAAGACACAGGGGGAGTGAGGACACCTGCCTCGATATCACGAGTTTGAAAGGTCATGGCAGCGCGAGCAAGCGCCTTAGGAGTCAACCGCACCAAGAATAATACCTGACTCGAGTTGGCAGCATTCGTGGCAGCAACATAGAAGCCAGCCTTTTTAAGTTCACGAGCTATAGTGGCGACCTGGGAACTACCATCCTTGTGCTGGGCAACACTAACTACATAGTCGCACTCATCCCAAAAGAGCTGTTTCTGAACCTTTTCCTTTGCTTGGCTCATGTCAAGATGGATCGGGGTGCATGATGCATATGCAACCACAAGACCCCTCCTTACCACAAGACCCTTCCCGCTTAGTCTTTAAAAATCGCAATCGTTAAATTTCACACAAATGAGTAAAATCGAATTGGCTTATAAAACAGTAGTAGAGGAGATTCACAAATTCTGTACAGCAAATAAGCTTCGGGTCCCTAACCTGGTGGCAGTGTCAAAGTACCACCCAATCGAAGAAATTCAGCAGCTCTATAATTTAGGTCACCGCGAGTTTGGTGAGAATTATACACAGGAGCTAACTCTCAAAGCTGCAGCACTCCCAAAGGATATCAAATGGCACTTTATCGGTAACTTGCAATCAAACAAGTGCAAGATTGCAGGGGAAATTGAAAACCTTGCAGTCGTGGAGACTATCGATAGCGTATCAAAAGCCACGAAAATCAACAAGTATCGTACTCCAGAGAATAAGTTGGGGGTTTATATTCAAGTCAACACCTCGGGTGAAGCTCAAAAGTCCGGTGTAGAGCCAGCTGATGTGCCGGCTCTCGCGAAGCATATCCGTGAAGAATGCTCCAATTTGGAGCTAGCAGGACTGATGACCATTGGCTCGCTTTCTCAAAGTAAAGCTGAGGGCAAAAATAGAGATTTTGAAACACTTGTTGAAACCCGTGCTGCTGTTGAGAAGCGTCTAGGGCTGGACCAAGAAACTTTGGGCTTAAGTATGGGTATGAGCAGTGATTTCATCGAAGCAATTAGACAAGGATCCACAAATGTGCGTATTGGAAGCACTATTTTTGGTCCTCGTCCTACTAAACAAGAACATCAAGCTTCTTCCGCTACTTAGACACACTGGTTTCTACACATAATCTCTCTAGAGGGATGCGTTACACAGGTAATATACATTTTAGATCCAAATACAAAAAATAAATAACTAGAGCGTATAAACATTGCTCACATTTTTGGTCAATACGACCGATACTAGCTTCTTTGTGCTGCGCACTGTGACAGTAATGTTTCTTCGGTCTGCATCGGGCTCCAGGCGTACCAAACATCCAAAATTGCCTCCATCTGTAGAATGTAAAATACTTGCCGCAAAAACTGTAGGTCCATGTGTAGACACAATTCCATAGCCTAAATGTTCAATTGCCTTGGCGTCGTTGTCCACAATTGTCTTGACTTTGGTGTTACTGAAGTTCTTGAAGGTTTTTGTAAACTCTCCTTCGGCTCCAATTTGCTCCCAACGGTCGAGAAAGTCCTGAGGCTGCAGCAGAGCTGGTGACATGAAACGCTCTACAACGATTGGCAACCGGAAAACCATCTCAGAAAATGCGCTCGAAACATAAGCGATTTTGCACAATGGCGCCACTGCAAACGGTTGCTTGGCTTCGCACACAATAATTAGTTCAGTGACCTCATGGGGGCTCAATGTGGTGCGAGGAATATTTTTGGTTGAGATACTCAGAATATTATCTCCCGCAGGGTTGTGCACATTGATTGAGAGACCAGAGATTGTGCGCGTTGAGATATTTGCTACGCGAAGCTGAATAGTACCCAAGCATCGATTGAACTCATACTGGCAGCCCACTTGCAATATGGCATCCTGGAAAATAGTGGCACGATCATGAGTGAGCATATGACGGAATCCATGCTCCCAATTTGAACTGAGAACAGTATCTTTGGTGAGGGAAGTCGTTGATGCGATACGCACAGGGGCTGGTCTTTCTTGGGGGATGGGAGCCAGGTTACTAGTTATAGGTGCCTTGCGAGTTGCTGATGCTTTAATCCCTGTGTTTTGACGAGTCAAGGTCACCTTGTGCTTAGCCACCGATGCCATCAGTGACTGCGGTTTATCGCCAAATGCAGGCATTTTCTCCCACAGAACCGGAAGTAAATGTGCATTCTCTGGCTGAAGCATATTAAGGTATTCAGTGGCTCGCTGATGCATCTCACAGTCATTACTTGCCACATACTGAGTAAAGGCATCCTGAATTTGAGGCCTAATGTGATGGTAGAGATTGGCGAATTTGATATAAGTGGTGAGGATATTCTGAGCAGCAGAGCCAGCATAACTAATACAGTCCTGAAGAACTAAAAATTGGTCCTCTGGTGATTTCCCTGGTTCATGGGCAATAAGCTCTCCGTATTCTCCCAAGATATATGCCCCCACTTTGATAGTTTGCTCACTGCACTGGGGTCTCGATAGGTAATCGAAAACTGCAGAAGCTGCGTATGCCTGAATTTCATCCAGCCCCACTACAAACCGAACAACCCTTTGCCAAATTTGCTGGCTCACAGAAGAGCCGCCAATCATCAGCAGTGACAAGGCAGTGTCGAGATACCAGCGAGGCGATGCTGAGCAGCTCTCGAGAATGGCAGCCAGCACAGTGACAACATCCTTGCGAATTTGTGAGTCACTGAGTGGCAAAAAGTCCAGGAGCTCAGCAGCGATATGCTCCACATTAGACTTGTCGGTGATGTTAAATAACACATCAACGGCCTTGCGGCGGACCGAGATATCACGGTCCTTGAGCAATTTGATAAACTCATCCTTTAGACCCTTGACTTGCTCAAATTTTGACAAGTTTGCTAATGCGTTGAGTGTCAAAAAGCGGACAGTGGCAAGCTTATTGTGCAAAAACATTGTGAGGGTATTAATGATCTTTTGTGTAAGGTCAGGTGAGGACACTAGAAGCCCGTGGTGTTCTAGAGCATTGACCACCTCAAAGAAAACCGAGTTTGTTGCATTTAGGTGTTGTGGAGAGTCATGGGAGGTACTGAGCTTGTACAAGTCATCCATACATTTGACTACAATGCTGTTGAGAACCTGCGACATGCGAATATCCAAAACCTCAGACTGGCCTGGTTGAATATGGTTGAAACCTGAGGGGAAGAGCTGGATGATTTCAAGTAGCCGCACACACAGCCAGGGGCATGGGACCGAGTAGTAAACATAATCCTGAGGAACCCGGCGTTCTAAAAACACGCCATTCAAGCGGTTGATCGATGCTCCAAGTGCATTTGGGCAAGCAAAGCAGTTGTCACTGGCAATTGTCTTGATCAAAGCAGAAGCACTAAGAGCAACACCGAGGCTAGGGGAGTCCAGCAACGCAATAATTCGATCGACCCAGGACTCATTGATTACAGTTGGATCAGCACGGTAAAAATGGTGTAGTGCCAGACTAGCCTTTTTGCGCACATAGTCGCCTGAAGTTGGTGAGATCACTAATTTGTAGACCTCTGGCACGAGCCGAGGCACACATCCAGGCATCGAGCAAACAAAGCTTAATGCCAAGCATGTGTTGATATCGTCCAAGCTCGCAAGGTCAGCTATAATCATCGGTACTGCCAAGTCCACTACCTGTGGATTCGTAGAGTATATGAGAGTAATTGCCAAGTACCCCAGTTGCTTATCCTGGAATTCGGGTGCCTTTATGAGGGCTAGGGCCTCTTTATATCCCAGATCGACTGGGTATCCGAGAACGTAAATGTATACTAATTTAGCGACATATTTCCGGCGGTTGTAGGCATTTAGGTTGGAATCAGTGAATTTTTCTCTGATATTTTGCATCTCTTTATTGATGCGCGCTTGCTCCTGCTCATGGGACCGAGCAACTCGCAAATCCGCAATGAACTGCGTCAACCCCTTCATGCTCATTGTGGGTTACTGATGATGTAAACGGGGAGCGGCCTTGAGTCCGATGAGTTTGCCAGGGTTATCTATCGGCCTTGAGACTATTGAACAGAGCAACCAGATATACAATTAGATATTTATGTGATGGAAATGTCTCAATATCGATTTGAAACCTGCCACATTGAGACCATACCACCTTTTATCGGTCACACCCCGGCGGACTTCTAGAGTAGCCACATAACGCCACATTTGCCTAGTCAAGAGGACCGTCAAAAAAAAAATTAAATAATCATCCTTGCAAATGGCCGAAACTGGTCAAACAAATAAAGCTCACAGGGCAGCAAAGCCAGAAGGCAAAAGTGCAAAGCAAAAGTTGCACCAGAGCGGAAATAATGTGAAAGCGTTTGGTGTATCCAATCCTGGAAAGCTGTTGAAGAATGCTCAGCGTTCAGCAGACCGCAAGGAGAAAAGATATAACCCGCTAATGATTGATCGCACTCCTGAAGAACCACCCCCTGTACTTATTGCTGTTATGGGGCCCAAAGGAACAGGCAAGTCTACACTCATTAAGTCACTTGTCCGCCGGTTCACTAAACATACTCTTACTGAGATCAATGGTCCTGTAACTGTTGTTTCCGGTAAACGCCGTCGTTTGACTTTTTTCGAATGTGGAACTGATTTAAACTCCATGATTGATATTGCGAAATGTGCTGATTTGGTCCTTTTAATGATTGATGGAAATTTTGGATTTGAGATGGAGACCATGGAGTTTTTGAATATACTTAGCCCTCACGGTTTCCCTCGTATTCTAGGAATCACCACCCACCTGGATCTTTTCACTAATGTACAAACGATGCGCAATTCCAAGAAACTTTTAAAGCGTCGTTTTTGGACCGAGGTGTACCAAGGTGCAAAACTGTTTTACTTGTCGGGTGTGATGAATGGCCGTTACCCAGACCGTGAAATTCTCAATCTTGCCCGGTTCATCTCCATTATGAAGTTCCGTCCTCTCAAATGGCGTAACGAGCACCCGTATTTATTGGCAGATCGCCTCGTTGATATCACTCATCCAAGCAAAATTGAGGCCAACCCCAAAATCGACCGCACTGTAGCTTTTTTCGGTTACCTTAGAGGAACCCCACTTCCTGCTCAAAATGCTCGCGTTCATATCCCCGGAATCGGAGATTTAACTGTCAAAGAGGTGGAGCGTCTCACTGATCCATGCCCCACCCCACATGCAATCAAAATGGAAGAGAAGGCTGCTGCAGGGGAGAAAAGTACAAGAAAACACCATCGCCGTTTGGATGAGAAAAATAAAACTATTTATGCGCCTATGAGTGACGTGGGCGGTGTCATGATTGACAAGGATGCAGTCTATATTGACGTGGGAAGCTCCAACTTCACTGAGGGTCAAGAGCGTGGTGTTGGAGAAAAATTGGTCACCAGTTTACAATCAGGTGGTAAAGTTCTCGGCGATGATAACCAGGAGCTCCAAATTTTCGGTGGCGAGGATAATGATGAGGATGATAATGATGAGCTCGCTGAGGATCTTGAAGAGCTAGATCAAGATGATGAAGAATCCCTTGCCAGCGATATCGAGGAGATTGATGAATCCCACCCTGATTTCGGTAACACTGGTCGGTCTCGTTTGCGTGACGGCAACACAGCCGCTACCCTCCATGAGATCTCTGATGAGCAGCAAAAGGATCAATTCGAATTTGCCGAAAGTGATAGCGATATGGGTGAAGGTGAGCTCAAATGGATGGAAAATTTCAAGCCCCAAAACTTTGTCAAGAAATTTGACCTTCAGAGAGTTGTGTACTCTCAGGCTGACGCTCAATCTGTTGTTGACCAGCTCAATGGCAAAGAGATTGAAGAAGAGGATATCGGTAGTGACGATGAATTCTTTACTGCAAAAAAGGCCGACAAAGTAGAGGATTTGTGCGTGTTGTCCTACCCTGCCGAGCTAGCAGAGTGGAGTGATCCTGCAACGGTCCAGTCTTCCATCGCTTCTGTTTTTTACCGTGAATTACGGCTCAAGGATGATGAACAAGAAGAGGATGAGGTCTATGATGACTTTGAGGATTTAGAGGCGGCAGATACTGAAAATAAAGACTCCAAGGCAACTAAAGAATCGTCCACCAAAATTCAATCAGTAGAGGAGCAGCGTGAGGCTGCCGCAGAGCGCAAACAAAAACTCAGACTACAGATGGAGCAAGATGATGACCGCGAGGCAAACGCTGAAGATCCCGAGGGCGAATACACAGGCGAAGATGCTTGGTACGAGGAGCAAAAGGCCAAGATTGCAAAACAAAAAGAAGTAAATGACGCTGAGTATAATCAGATGGATGAGGCTACTCGTGATAGGCTGGAAGGCTTCAGAGCGGGCACTTATGCTCGTGTTGTTTTCGAGGCTATTCCTTGTGAGTTTATTGAGAATTTCAGTCCCAAGTACCCCATGCTTATCGGCGGTTTATTGGCTAATGAGGATCGTTTCGGGTTCAGCCAGGTTCGTATCAAGCGTCATCGTTGGCACAAGAAGATTCTAAAGACTAACGACCCGTTGATTATATCCATGGGGTGGCGTCGTTTCCAAACCTGTCCTATTTATACCACAAGTGACTCGCGAACTCGTAACCGTATGCTCAAGTATACTCCTGAGCATATGCATTGTACGGCTACGTTTTATGGTCCCCTGGTATCCCCTAATACAGGCTTTTGCGCCGTTACCAGTGTTTCTGATAAGGACAAGACTGCTGGGTTCCGCATATGTGCCACTGGTACTGTACAGGAGGTCGATAGCAATGTTGAGATTGTTAAAAAACTCAAGCTTGTTGGCCATCCCTCTAAAATCTACAAAAATACCGCATTCATTAAAAACATGTTCAATTCTTCCATGGAGGTTGCAAAGTTTGAGGGAGCACAGATCAAGACGGTTAGTGGTATTCGTGGTCAGATCAAGCGAGCCCTTGCCAAACCAGAGGGAAGTTTCCGTGCTGCCTTTGAAGATAAGATTCTCATGTCTGATATTATCATTCTTAGAGCGTGGTTCCCAATTCAGGCCCGCAAATGGTACAACCCTGTCACCTCACTTTTGCTCAAAAACAAAGAAGAATGGGGCGGTATGCGTCTCACTGGTACTGTGCGTGCTGAACGCGGTGTTGGAACTCCAAATCTTCCCAATTCACAATACGGGAAGATCGAGAGGAGTGAACGCAAGTTCAACGCTCTTAAGGTCCCCAAGAGTCTTCAAGCCCAGCTTCCCTTTGGATCTCAGCTGCATCAAATGAAACCTCAGAGGAAAAAGACTTATATGCAGAAACGTGCTGTGATTGTTGAGGGTGAAGAGAAGAAGATGCGTGACTTGATGGTGAAGGTGGCCACTATCCGTAATGAAAAAGATGCAAAGCGTAAAGCTAAAAAAGACGAAGCTCGCGCCAAGATTGCTGCTGCTAAAGACAAACAAGAACAGCGTCGTGCCGAGCGCCGCAAGGAAGTGCGCAAGGAGTATTTTGCCACTCATGACGACTCTCGCGAAGCAAAGAAGCCCAGAAAAGGTTAAATTGGAGATTTTATCTTGTATTTAGAATGTAATTAATAAATTAAAATAAATAGCTAGTGGCAGGGACGATTGGGCTGGTAATCCCCCTGCGTTTTATTCTGGGACCTTTTCAAAGCCATCCCGGACCACGGCAAGCGCCGTGATAACATTTTGTAGCGCGTTGATCCATAAATCTCGTTCAATTCGCGATCTTGCCATGCACACCAATTTACCTTCGTAGGTACCTTCCCGGGTTTTACTGTGGTTTTTACCATGATTACCATTCCAAAGGACAAAGCAGCAGTCAGCTTCACGGTCTTTAACAACCCATGAATTCTCAAACACCCGCGGTACTCCATTATACATTTGAGCAAAATCAAACGCATCCTCACTCTCTCGCGATAGGTAGTCATGGGCTAGGACACCTGAGTAAACATAATTCTTGAGTAAATCAAACACCGAGTGTAGAGTGAAATGTGTGTCACGTTTGCCCTTTGTATTCGCCATGCTGTGCGAGGAGCCCTCGCAATTGAATAAAACAATACTTTGGCTGGTCAACACAGCGTAATATTTGCGGAAAAACCCGTGCTTGTGAGATTTCTTGTACAGATAGTTTGAGTATACAATAGGTTTTGTGCGCAAAACCGACTCAATATTGAAGCTCGACATGTTGGGATTAGCGAAATTGGACTCTGAGTTTGCGCGAAGAATAAAATTTGTATTCTGAGCAAGATTTTGCTCATAGATACGTTTGGCGTCCTCTTGTAACTTGGCCTTTTTTAAAGACCAATACTTGACCAAGTCACCAAGTCGAGATACCCACGCATCACGGGCCTCTGGTTCAGAGACCCTTATCAGGACATTCGAGGAGTCTGCGATGGTAATTTCAAACATTTGAGGATTACTGAGAGGTCTTATACCGGTAATATCAGTCATATCAACAAATCCATCCGACGCTTCGATGTTGCTCGCACCTCGAGTTACCTCGTAAAGCGCTCTGTTGTCGTGAAGCTTGGCACTATCAGTGGTTGATTCTGGGTCTGTACACCACCTAATGTCATTGTTTTCATCTAAGGGGTATGGATCAATTTCGCAGATTGTTGGCAGGCTCTCAAAATACTCTCGGAGCTCATCATCTTTCTCGTCACCCTGGCCCAAGTTAGGCAGGACCGTTTTGGTGGGGGAGAGATGGAATAGCAGATGGTTATGAGTGTGAAAGTAGTTGCGAGTCACGAGCTTCTGCTTTCGACCTTGACCCCTCCAAGTTGTTAATCGCCAGCAAAATCCCTCAATG
Organism: Wickerhamiella occidentalis; assembly: GCA_030582035.1. Classification (NCBI taxonomy): domain Eukaryota; kingdom Fungi; phylum Ascomycota; class Dipodascomycetes; order Dipodascales; family Trichomonascaceae; genus Wickerhamiella; species Wickerhamiella occidentalis. The sequence continues at coordinate 17,168 of JAKTWN010000087.1, forward strand.
GGAGGTGGCTCCTGTACAGTGGTAAGGGCATGCACCGGCCTGAACTCGAGCAGGTGTTCTTGTAGCAGCGCATGGGATGCACTGGCGTGGAAAGTTTTCTCAAAAAATATGGTTCGTATAAAGTCGATGTTTCGCCAGCACAGCATGTACTTTTGCTTCTTGCTCATTTTTGAGCATTCGGCCACTACCTTTAATACAAGGCGGTGCAGATTTCGGACAAACGGTGAGGGGCTAGCATCCGCTTGAAGCAACTCACCATATGTCACAGTGGTGGTTTCCTCGGCCATCAGCGCATCAAGATCCACATACCCGCGACGCATCTGCAAGGACACATTCAAATCAGGAATCTTGATGTGAATAATGGGGTCCAGTTTTCTTCCAGCCGAATGCATAAGAAAAAATAACCAGGATATTTGTACTAGAACACTCTGGGACACAAAAAGGTAGAAAATCCGGCCACCATCTTCTTTGGTCCTTTTATGGCAGTTCCAAACGGCAATCGAAAGATCCATAGTATCAAAGAACGTTGCTTGAGTGCTAGAATCAACGTAAATTTTATGCTTGAGAGCCCTGCTCCAGCGATGATCTACTTTCCGTGTAACCTCATCAGTGGCATAGAGGTAGATGGCCACAGGAACATCCGTATGCCCAGTATAGCGAGCTACTGCGGTATACTCTCGAGATCTCTCCTTGATGCTACTAGCGGGGATCGAATTGAGCTCCTTGAGACGCGTGCCGCTGTGGGTTTCACGGACCTGAATCAAAAACTGCTGCACAAACAAGATTTCTCCTCTTTTCCGATGAAAAACATGCTTATCAGCTTTGGCAGTATTCAGCACACGCCGAAGGTAGTGGCGAATATTACGGGTTTCTTCCAATTTGCCGATGTCGTCACAACTAGCTTGTATAGTATCGAGATCAAAGTCATCAGGCTCAGGGGATGGTGATAAACCTGAAGCTGACATTGCGTAGCTAGTATTGGTATTCTGCTGAGAAATATCGGCATGCTTACTCCCAGAATGCTCGGGATCAAGATCGTTGACGGCGATGGGTACCACTGCAGGTGAGAAGTTCAGGCGTGGCAAGGTTTTAGAGGTATCAGTATTGTTAGCAGTAGCCAATCTATGCAGATTATGACCAAACTTACGACAACGACGCTCCCAAATTCCTGCTCTGAGTTCTTTATCGAGAAGTGCGTTGGTTGACGAAAACACTTGTTTGGCGACCGAGCGCCATTGATGATTGCTTCGCACCAGCCAATCTGTCGGCGCATGCCCTAATAGCAATCTGTATGTCGCGTGATGAAGCTGTTCGGGGCTGAGATGGTATAGCTGCCGCGCTGTATACGAGCGCTTGTCGAGCTCCATCACGTAATGCACCTCGAGCAGCTCAGAGAGGTTTTAGCAGCGCGAATGGCGCAGCGCGCCGTTTCGTATGAACCATTAATAACAGAAACTTTGGAATTTGAGCGCTCAGAACTCAGTAGCACTCAAGTTGCGCGTATTGAAGACACACACAAGCTGATGGCCTCTTTTGCGCTTGAGACATCGAAAAAGCCCCTTCATGCCGACGAAATCGCAAGTAAATACTTTGCCCAGTACACAAAACTCCTTTCTGAATCGCTACCCGAGTCTGAGGATCTCCTATGGGACGCATACTTTGCAGTAGTTGCTCTTTACGCCCTTCACTTTAGTGAGAGTATTTCAGCTACCATCTCCAATTTTAGGGAGTTTTCAGAGATCTATGGTGGCTCTGCTCCCGAGGATAGACCTCGCTGTACCGATGATTCGTTTTGGCCACTCCTTGAGACTTTGTTAGTTGGTCTTGAGATCGAAGAGGCACTGGATGTCCTTAACCAAGGATTTGAAGGCAGTGACGCCCCTGCTGAAGTTTTTGCAACCGTTAGCGAATTGGCGAATAATTTAAGACAATACCCTGGTCTCGAGCAGTCCTGTACACAGCAAGATTTTTGGAATTTCCGTCGCTCGATTCTCGCAGTCGCAGATCGTGCCAACACCTTGCCGTTACCATGGGGGCCATCTATAGCCCGGGCTTGTGCTATTCTCACAGGCAGGCAGACTTCTGCAGCTCGGCATTGGACCCAAGCGGTGGTAGCACAGTACGCATTTCTCAACCCTGACCCGAATGAGTGGCCTCAGTATGTCCGGTCCGTACCCGATGCTAAGCCTGCCTTGGGTGGCGATGCCCCTGAATGGGAATGTTGTGTTGCTCGCGCAATGGACAATCGTGCATTCTCTGCGATACTTGATCTGCAGCGCCTTGATACTTGCTCCGCCGTTGTCGTTGCAGAATTCTATTTCCAAACAAACCGGCTGCCGATACCATTTGCGTCAACCCCATCGTTACGTGAGTATCTTGGGCTTTCACATGCTCTCGAATGCCTCGCTGTGCCTGGGTTGGTAGTCACCGGAGTCGATATGCTCATAAATATGCAAACCCCATATGCTCGTGAGATCCTGGAGGCTGCTCTACCCCAACTGGGACTCGAAGCTCCCGAAACTCGTCATGATGTGCTCAAATTAACAGCCGAGTTGGGCCTAGTCGATGCCCGTGCCAAGTTTAATGTAAAGGTTGCAGAGTATGAGCTCGAGCAGCTCAACTATGTGGAAGCACTGAAAAGATTTTATGACGCTGGTGATTTTAAGGGTATGAGGGATACCACGTGGACTGCATTCGAGAGTATGCTTGTCAATGGTGTGATCGAAGCGGCGCCAGAGACATTAGAGATTCTCAGGTTGCAACAGCCTCAAGATCTCAGTCGTCCTGTAGCTGAATGTGTGGCACCACTGGCGGTTTTAGCCACTGTATTGTATGAATCCAGTACCAGCTCATCTGATACTCATGCTCTTGATCAAGCAGTACAAGCGCTTGTTTCTACTAAATGGATCCCCTCCAAGTACTACCCTTTGATCATCGCCTGCGCACAGGATGTGGACAATGGCGCGACCGTCGCAGCAATGATGAGGGCACTTCAAGAATGGGATATTAGCGAAAACCGTCAAGAGGGTATAGACCTCATTGAGCAAAGCCGCGAGAGTGCACCTTGGGCGAAAGATATTGACCCGCAATACACAAACGACGAAATCGTTAATATGCTTAGACGAAAGCTTTCTGAGGTATTTGTATGATAAATAGCTAGGAAAAAAGAAAAAGATTATGATGATAACTTAAATCAGATTAGGAGGAAGAGGGAACGGGTACGTTTACGACAGAGTTGTTGGCAATGAAGTTGCCCTTGTCGCCCTTGAGGAAATCTTGAGCACCATTACAGAGGATAATCCAGAGCATAAAGGACTTTTGAATCGTATCCTCATCAAAATTACGGGCTTCGAGAAGCTCGCGAAGGCGAGTGCGGCCATCCATGATCCAGTCAGCCTGGGTCCAATCAAGAGAAAGCTTAGGGCTGCGGCAGATATCCAAATGTAAAAACGAGTTGAGCTCTTTTTTAAATACACCGGGCTGGGCCTTTTCCTCTCGCGCAAAAGTCTCAATTACCGGCTGAAGATCGCCAACCCCCTGGCACTTTTGAGTCCAGCTCAAGCATTCCTCGCAAAAGATTGTGTAAAAGTCCTCATCATTCAAGAGAGCAAATAATTTGAGCAAGTCACGCATAGCTTTTCTTGTGTGGATAAAGAGGGGCCCGTTAGTCCTCTTGTAATATGTGCTCATTTATATATACATATATGCAATGCACGGCCCCTTGTGTCGCCAATTATGCAAGAAAGCGGCTACCTTGAGCTATTTCACTGATCGGAAGGTTTATAGCCAGACCAATCCATTTTTCTCGGCAAAATAATCGTGCTTGGACGTTAAGATTCGCGTTTAGCCAACCTTAAGATCGATAGGGTACTTCCTGGAATCTATTAAGATTGCGAATATGATCGATGGTCTCGATGTTGGGGCTGAGACCTCCGTG
>JAKTWN010000088.1:0-20534 GCA_030582035.1 Wickerhamiella occidentalis
CGAAGCCAGATCATCCCTCCAGATGAAGCACGCCGAGAGCGTGGCCCTCGGCAAGCGTGCCACCGAGCAGAATGAAGCGATTTCCAAGAGCCAGAGAGAGCTGGAAAGGGTAAAGGCCAAGGTGAGCGAAGAAAAAGAGTCTGTAGAAGCGTTCAGACCGTTCGTTGACCAGAAAACCGGTGTCGTCGAGAGCACAAAAGGGAGGGTCGAGGCGCTCCGGGTGGAGGTAAAGCAGGAGAGGGCGCGCCAAAAGGCTCAGCTCGAGGCAAACAGGCAGCTCGAGCGAATGTGCGAGTCCCTTAAGGGCGCAGAGGCCCAGCTTCCTGGATTGGAGGATGTGCTGAAAGATTACCGGGTGCAAACAGACCTTCTCCAGTCTGCGCAACGGGAGAAAGCAGAGCTCAGCACAGAATATGAGCGTAAAAGACGACTCCTCAGCTCGCTCGAGGACGCGGTTTCGTCCTTGGAGGCTCAGGCTCAGCAGCTTAGAGACCAGGAAGCCAAGCTTCAACTCGATATCGACAACGCGGGTGGGGAGTATGAGCGAGCCGCTACCGCAATGAAAGAAGAAGAAAGCAGAATCACTGATGAAATCACTGCATTACGTGTTTCCACTGGTGAAATCAAGCGATTGCTCGATAAGCAGCGCGAGTACAACAAACAGGTATTGGAGCTGCTGGATACGGCTCCCGCGAAGCTTGCATCTGCTGAGAGAGAGCTCGATAAGGCGCTTCAACATATGTCAAATATAAGATTGCCCCCTCCAAAGAACTAGTCGTGTGAGGTTGTGTGGGTTATGGGTTAAAACTACTGAGCTTTGAAATTGCTGTCCAAATCTGCCTTATACGTATCCCTCCTCACAGGGGAACGCTATCAAACAGATTTATTGATGGTGGTCCACGCTGAGGCTCTCGCAGCGCTGCTAATGTACTTGTATAAATAGCCCTTTTGGTCAACTGAAATATATGCTTCTCACATATTACCGCTCATTCCCTTGCATTGCATCTACTTTTTGTCTCACAGCTGCACTCGCAACTACTCGAGAAGGTGGCGATGGTGGCAATAGACAATTAGCATGGTGCTGCACAACAATAAATGGGATAAACGAGCAAAGTCAAGGTACTTGAAAAAACACAACTTGGTTCCTGTGAAAGTGGATCAGGGACCTCAGCCCAAATGGACCGGCAGAGATTCAGAAAGCGAGCCAGACAGTGACACAGGGAGTACCGGCAGCAGCCCTGAAAAAGACCCAAAGCTTTCTGAGGCTGACGATACAGCTTCCGAGGAGTTGACAAGTGAACGTAAAGTATTGGAGGGAGCTGACGGGGTCAAACTCGATGATGGGGGCCTTGTGGAACTCGAGCTAGAGCCTGAACAAAACCAGGAAGATGCAGACATCATTGCAAAGCATATCGCAAATTTCAAGTTTGAGGCTCCAAAATCAAAGAATGTGGATTACACTGGCAAGCAAGAAGATTTCGACGAGATCAGGCAATCTGTAGCCCACGGGAAGTTGACCCGTGACATTAAGCGACGGTTCGGTAAATCCACGCCCCACAAGCTGCTCGATGAGGATGAGGATGATTTTTGGGAATCTACGGCCACGGCACCTAAGCCAAAGCCAAAGGATTCACTGCGAAGTCAAGCTGTGGAGGTCAACAAGGAGCATGAAGCGTTCTTGGACAACCTTTTAGGCTAGTCAGGCTGGATACATTTTTAATATTAGGCTTTGTGAGACAGGTTATGAGCCCTGATAACGCTCCGGCTCCAGTTAGTGCTTCTACTTCTGATACTCCTATCGCTACTGCAGCCGTCGATGATCCCAAGGTTGTATCTACTTCTACTAGTACTAAGTTTGGTGTTTCCACTTCTGTTGTTGTTCCTTCTACTGTTTCTGCTGTTGTTGATCCCTCTAAGGTTGGTGATACTACCCCCGTTGTTGTTTCTGTCGATGTTCCCTCTGCTTCTGTTGTTAAGTCTAACATTTCTGTTAATCCTTCTCAGGATGGTGACACTGATAATAATGTTAGCTCTGACATCTCAACTATTACTCCCAAGGTCGTTGATTCTTCCACCGAGGTGGTTGATCTTACTGATGATTGCGATATCAATAAGTCTACCAATGGAGAACCAGTCTCTGGATCTGTGGATACCGTAGAGCCTAGTGTTAATAGCCTAATTTCCGATAATGCCCAACCAGCAAATGATGGTGTTAGTACTTCGGGTAAGCGCACCAAGTACAACATCAATGACATTGACTTGAGTTTTAGGAAGAACTCTAAGCCGGAAGACAAGGCACCGAAGTCCCGTGTAGCCCTGTCCGTCTCTGGTAATAACATTGATCCGCCGAGTACTCCACCTTCCACCTCTTCTAGTGATGGTTCGTCTTCTGGTCACGACGATGATTCTGACTCCATGAGTTTCAGCAATCATTCAGATGCTCGTCCCAGATCCTTCACTAAAAAACGAAAGAATGTTGAGGATGAGGAACCTGAGTCCGATATTGAGCGCTTTGGCTTAACCAGGGGGACATCAATGATGATCGTAACTCCACCTAAGATCCGGTTTAAGGCTATCAAGCATGGATTGCACTCAATTTTGTTGGTGGAGGCCTGTAGCTCCCACAATATGGTGCACACCTGGTTCCACAACTGGACTGCTGCTATTGAATCTGTGTATCGTCTGGTCCCAACCTTGCAGACCCGTCTATTTGACATGGCCACTCGTAATGCAATCTACAAAGCAATTGTTCGCAGTATGAAGATCGAGTCACTACAGTTACGCTTGACCCGGGAGTTGCGTACCCATTTACTTCACACAGAGCGACTCAGTCTATCTAAGGTCCTTGAATACTTGGAACGTTTCTGTATCGCAGAAGGCGGCGAGACCACAGTTATCCTCGAGCGGTTTTGCAACAAGCTGGTAAGCTCTCATCTACCACGAGCTACCGAGGTGCCTGTGCGAGCAAACCTTCTTGCCGAGCTCAAACAAAAGCTGCCAATGAGTGACTGGCAGTTCAATGAAACTCTGCGTGTGTACTGCGGTACTAGAGACCAGATTGAGGATTGGCGTTTGTTTCTCGAGATGTATGCTCCCTTCACTACGGACAAGCCTATGCTTGGTGAGGAGAACATCGGAAGATATTATGGTATACTTGCAAGACGTCACAATCCACTTCGTCCCAGCACCACCAAGGGCGATAAAAATAACAAGCGTGACCGAGTAGACTCTTCAAGACCCAAGAGTCATAAAAAGGGTCGAACCTCTCAGTTCGAAGATGTTGTCTGCCATCGCTGCAATCAAAAGGGGCACAAAAAATTTGAGCTTTACAAGTGTCCCAAATCAGACAAGTATGTGGATCCTGGCACAACTAAAACTACTTCGAGCACAGCAATGAGTGTCACTGTTGCCACTGATGGTGTAAGTCCTATAATCCTGGATTCTGGGGCCAACGTTCATGTCTTCAACAACAAACGTTGGTTTACTGAGTTTGTGTCTGAGAACCAAACCATGGAGACCGCTGGAGGGTCTTCAATGTCTTCAGGTCACGGTACAGTTAAGCTCCCTCTACGGGACTCTGACGGAGGAGTGGTATGGGTGACGCTTAATAACTGTTACTTTAGGCCTGGAAATTTTGTGTTGGTTTCCAAAAAGCGACTTCTTTGGGATGGGTGTTTTTCAAGTCTCCTGTGGGAAGACGACTGCGGGGGCATTAACTCCAAACTTATGGCCATCAAGGCAGATGGATCCCAGTCGACCTTCAACATGGTTACCACTGAGGATAAATGTGATGCACTTCCTGTTGTTGCTGAGGAGGTGGCAAAAATTCTCAAGTCCAGCAATAGTGCTGTCACCAAGGGAATCCGCAACTTTCCAGCTGGTCCCTGCGCACATGTTGCTCTTACTACTCCCCAGCCATTGCCGCCTAAAATGATTCGTGTGCGCACTGAAGTCATGCATTGGCACTTAGCAGCTAACCATGCAGGTACTGACGCTGTAGTCGAGTTAGCCAAACGCTGTGGGTATCGTTTTACTAGAGAAGCACTGACTCAGCTCAGGCCAGAATACTTGGCTTGTAACACCTGCAGAGCTATCAAAATCTCAGATGCTCCAGTGTCACGCAGGATGGTTAATCCTTCAATTACAGCAAATCAGGTCTGGTTCGTTGATCACTTAAAATTTGAGAACCTGGGCCTTATGGATACCACTTACGCGTTAGTTGTGGTCGATGATTTTTCGAAGTACAATTGGGTCTTCATAGGTCCAAGAGACAAAGCTTGCTTCTTTCTCGAGCATTTAGTGCTGAACAATTTTAATAATGGTCGTCCAGTTCCAGGTACCATATGCTCAGATGAAGCCTATGAGTTTGGTGGATTGAGCTCCGATAAGTTCAGTAAGCTTGGGTGTAATCATCACATTGTTCCGGCTCGTCACCATGAGAGCTTAGGTGTTGCTGAAAATTGCATTCGCACACTGAAGAACAGCACCAAGTGCTTATTGCATCACTCTGGTCTCCCTTTCATGTTTTGGCCATATGCTCTCCACTATGCTTCCTGGCATAAGAATTGGATGGTCTCTCAGGCCCACAATATTCGCGGCCGCGTGCCTGCTGAAGTATGGGCAACTCAAGAATCTCACTGGCCCAGCCACTGGATTCCTTTTGGTTGTGATGTGTCTTTTGTCACCGGCAAGCAACTAAAAAAGAACGAGGATACTGCGCGTATTGCTCACGGCTGTTTCTTTGGTTTTGATTGGGGTCGTTTTGACTCCAGTGCGCTGGTATTTGTACCTTCTTTTCATCGTGTCATTACGGTGCCGGTGGAGAAGCTACGGACTTACCCATTGCAGTTCACGATGGCTGCACAAGTTGATTATGTTTTCGAGTCACTGGTCCCCGAGGGGTCTACCTCTCAAAATCACTGCATTCCCTTGCGCAGGTTATGCTATGAACTCATTCAGACTGGTAATGTCTTTCCTGCGGCGATTCCTGCGGATTTCGTCTCCTTGTGTGAAGGTGAGCAGGACCCGCATCGCGATGCGTTCCGATTTGGTGGTAGTATCCCTGTTATTGTACCTGAGGGTCATAATATCACATCATTACCTTCTGGCTCTGAGGAGTCCTATTTCTTTACCCCGTTAGGCTCTTCCGCCTCTGAGGTCTCAGATGTTGCGACATCTCCTGGTAGTCCGGCTGCTCAAGCTCCGAGTGGTCCGTCTATTCCGGTGTCTGGTACTTCTTCGGAGGTTCTGGATACTTCCACTGTTCACTCCATGACTACTGATTCTGATCTTGCTGATCCTGCTGTCCAATTTCGCAAGCCCACTCGTCGTCAACGTCGCGGCGCTCATCAAATCCAAGCCCGGCGCTTAGCCCATGTTCGTCAGCGTCTTGAGATTACTCCGCTTCCCAATAACATCGGCGATACTGAAGGCTCCTCCGCTTCTTCCAGTGAAGCTGCATCTGATGAGGAATGGCAACTTGGCTCTAATGCTCACAAAGTTACTGGGCGTGGTCGGCCCCCTAAAACATCTTCTGCCACCACTGCACCTGCCTCGGCTACAACTAAGCGCGGCAGAGGTCGCCCTCGTAAAACTGCTATCTCTTCTGCTCCTGAGCTTTCTGCATTTTCGGTCACTTTGCACCCAACTGTTCTTGCTATTGGGGAAGTGCGTCTTCCTGATCCCAAAACTTACAAGCAAGCCATGCAGCGTCCTGATGCTGCCCGTTGGCAAGAGGCCATTGACACTGAGTTGGACAACATGCGCCGCAATGAAGTTTGGTCCCCTATTTCGTTCGATGCTTCTCTATCTCGGGGGATGTTACGTCTCTTCTGGGTATTCAAAACCAAAGTTGACTCCTCCGGTGTTGTCACCAAATACAAAGCACGTCTCGTGGTCTTGGGCAATCATCAGAGTCCAGATCAGTATGACTCCGTCTATGCCGGGGTTGTTCAAAAATCTGCTGTTTTGCTATTTTTCGTTACTGCGCAGCGCTTGGGTTTCGAGATTCTCAAGTTGGATATTGCGGCTGCCTTCTTAAATGGTTCGTTGGATCGCACACTATACTGCCACCCCGCTGAGGGGGATGCATCTATTCCTGCGCATTCTATGCTTCGTCTGAATAAAGCATTGTATGGTCTCAAGCAGGCGCCGCGACTATGGTATTCCACCATTAGTACCCTCCTTTGCAGTCTTGGTTTTGAGCCTCTGGTCGAAGAACCCTGTCTCTTCGTCTCGCACAAGGGGGATGGCAGCTTTGCTGGTGTGCTGGCTTTGTACGTCGACGACATCTTACTAGCTGGCAAGCCTGACTTCTTAGACCAGACGGCTATGGATAAGTTTGAGGTCTCTGAATGCGGTTCAGTTACTGAGTACTTAGGTGTGAAGCTTAATGTGGCTGCGAGTCATGTAGCTTTGTCCTTACCTGGTACCGTTATGTCTATGGTTGAGGAGTTGTCGGCACTGCCACAAGTTGCACAACTGGTGGCTGCACTCAAAAAGCAGTCCGTACCCATGTCCTCTGCATTTAAGTCACAGTTGTCTGAGGTGTTCTTAAAAGGCAAGCCAACTAACTCCATTGGCGATATTAGGGCAATGCAGAAGATAGCTGGTTGTTTAAACTATCTGGTTTCGTGTGGTCGTATTGATCTTGCAGCCGTTGCAGTACACTTGTCCGTAACAGCCCACAATCCGTATCCAGTCTATTGGGAAGTCGCAGCAAGAACAATCCGCTACCTAGAAGCAACCTTCGAGAAGAGTCTTGCAATCAGTATGAGCCCCACTACCCAAGGCATCGAGCTCTACACAGATGCCTCATTTCACCAGCTACCTGATGGTCGAGCCATTTTGGGCTATCTGATTTACTTAAACGGATCGCTAGTCTGCTGGGGTGCCAAAGCTTGTAAAATGCATCCTGACTCTACTTTTGAAGCAGAACTACTTGCTCTTAATCTTGGACTCCAATATGCAAGAAAAATTAAGATACTTGGATCACGTTTAAAACTGGTAAAGGCTGGTACTGTGGTTGACGCTTTGTGTGACAATGCTGCTCTGGTTGGCGCGGTTAAGAACTCAGAATATGCTGGTAATGTCCAAACTGCCCATTTACTCCGTACTATGCGCAAATTACAAAACTGGCGTGATAACCGTATGTTCGAGATAAAGCATATCTGCTCTAAGGATATGAAAGCTGATTTTCTGACCAAGGCAATGGATAAGTCCTTGTTCGAGGAACAATGTAAGGGAGTTGGTCTCTATTCCAACCCTGCTGAGATAACACCCGCGTGGTAAAAAATATGTGTGTTTGCGTGCTCACTCGTATATGGTGCTTGTACTTGTGAGGAAGACTTCCTGAGGACTTTACTGGTTGGGTCGCTACTAACTATTGTTCTATCATTGCAGGGGAGTGTGAGCTGAAGGCTCTTTGTGGGTCTCAATGAGTGAGTCCACTAGTTAGGTTGTTTATGATTGAGATATAGACAATGTATTAAGTATCTGAGGATTAAAGAAGAAGAGAATAACATAACAATGATATGTTGTTCTGACTTGAGCTGAAACTAAAGGGAAGCCCTGATCAAGCGCTAATAGCGGTCACCTCTCTTTGGTACTGCTGCAACCCCCATCAGTTTGATCACTAAAGCTATTACTAAGATGACCAGATCTACTGTTGATTTATCTAAAGTGTCTATGACCGAGCTTACTGAGAAGCTGGTTTCTACCAATGCTTCCTCTAAGAAGCAAATTAGTGTTAATGAAGTAACTTATAACCTTTCACAAGGCTTGTATCTGTGTCAGTGATTTAGGGCTCCTGATACTAAACAAGAGCAATCGTGTGAAACGCATTGTGACAGGGATAGTACCCTCTACTTGCAGCTATCAAGATGATATCTAGTGGCCCTCTATAGGACGTATTGCATATATTTTATACTTGATTCTCTCTACGCACTGCTCGCGCTATTCTCATGACTGCTCCAGCTCGAACCGACTAAAACCCTTTGACGCTCCAATATTCCCATTAGAAGCCTTGGCTCGTCCGTCTAACCTAGTCGTCCTATGAGATGTTGTAGACCTAAACATGTTTCTTGCTGACGTTCAGATACAGGAGGACTCGCTTATGTGCTTGGGCAGGCGTCTAGTTAAGCCGGATCAGGCCTTGCTTATCAGAAGCCAACCAGAAAATAGTCGAAGATGTGCAATTAAATCTATGTAATGAAAACAACTTAGAGCTGGACATTGGCAGCCAACTTCTTCTTGTAGTCCATGATGCTGTGATCCCAACGAGTAGCGGTTTGGTTCTCGCAAACGAAAATCTGCTTGGCAACCTGGCTAAGGAGACGGAAATCGTGCGATACGACAACGATACCACCGCTGAAAGCGTTGATAGCCTCTGCCAAACTGTCGATGGTAGGAATATCGAGACCGTTAGTAGGCTCATCGAGAAGTACCATGTTGGGAGCCTCAATGGCAAGAAGGGCAAAAACAACACGGGAGCGTTGACCCTCAGAGAGAGTACCCATTAAAGCGGTCTGACCCTCACCGGTAAGACCGTAGCGTCCCAGCTGACCACGCCAGTACTGGAAGTCGTGAGAGATATGACTGAACTTGTCACGGACAAACTCAAGAGCACTCTTGGTCAAGTCAAGCTGGTCGCTCGAGTGCTGGGAGTAGACACCAATCTTGAGATGGGGGTGGCGAGAGATGGTACCACCAGTGGGGCTAAGAGCGCCAGTCATAAGCTTGAGCAGAGTACTTTTACCGACACCATTAGGGCCTACGAGAGCGATACGAGAGTCCATATCGACACCAAAGTTGAGGTCCTGGTACAAGTTGTCCTCAGCCTTGCCGCTGTAGCTAAACGAAACATCGTCAAAAGACAAAACAGGGGGAGGGAGCTTGTCGACGTCGGGGAAGCGGAATGTAAACACCTTGTCGGGAATAACGGGTTGGATAAGACCATCGGCCTCCATCTTGTCGAGAATCTTCTGGCGGGACTTGGCCTGACGAACAAGATTGGCATAAGTACCGGCAGATGCAATGAACTTCTTAATGTGAGCGATTTCATCCTGCTGCTTTTCGTACTGCTTGGTCTGATTGGTCTCCAACTCGGTTCTGGTCTTGATGTAAGAATCGTAGTTACCTCCGTACATGGTCATGCGCTTAAGACGCATATCAATCATGTTTGTACAGACACCGTTGAGGAAATCCTGCGAGTGAGAGATGAGAACAAGGGTACGGTCCCAGTTCTTGAGGTACTCCTCAAGCCAGACGCAGGCCTCAAGATCCAAATGGGCGGTGGGCTCGTCGAGCAAAAGTAGGGTCGGCTTGACGAAAAGAGCACGGCCAAGAGCAACACGCATCTTCCAACCACCGGACATATCCTTGGTCTTCTTGTGGATGGTCTTCTTATTGAAACCAAGACCAGTGAGAATGGTGGAGGCACGGGTCTCAAAGGTGGAAGGGTCCATCTCATCGATACGCTCGTGTAAGTCCTCAAGAAGAGGAGACTCAGCACCCTCAGCTTCAAGGATTTCCTCGACCTTCTTCTCCAGAGCGTCGAGCTCCTTCTCGGCCTCCTTGACGACCCACTCAAGAGCAGAGTACTCAGAAGGCTCAGCAGGCTCATTCAAGAGGTAGATATCAATGCTCTCAGGGATAGGGTACTCGCGAGCAGCAAGGGCACGCAAAAAAGTGGACTTTCCGCAACCGTTTTCACCCAAAAGACCGTAACGACGGCCGTAGTTGAGCTCCAAGGTGGAGTCCTGGCAGAGAACTTTACCGTGGAATACAAGACTAACGTTCAAGAGCTTGACATCTCTAGAGGTCTCGAGAGAGGCAAGCACACCAGTGGTGACACGATCACTGATTCCATGCTTATCCTTCTGGAGTTTGAGGTTCTCGAGCTGTTCAGCAGCGGCCTCGGACTCCTTGACGGGATCCTTCTTAGACTTTCCTTTCTCAGCACGCTTTGCTTCACGTTTGGCCTTTGATGCAGAAACCATTGATTAGTTTGACGAGAAATTGGAGTGAAAAGTGAAAATTCTTATGTAATAAATGACTACAGGTAGATTCAGAAAAAGATTGCGCAAAACAATGGGCAATGCGGGATCAACTATTAAATAGTTTTTCGCTCGGGCACTGAATTTGAACCTCAATTTTTTTCAGATCAAATAATGAATTGAACGGGCTCTGATTCGTTCATGCACCAACAAGCCTGACCTTATCAGGGCAAGGGTAGCAAATGAAGGTCTGGTAAAGAGTTCAATAGAAAACACGAAAAGGGCTTCTAGTAAATAGGCCTCATGGGCAATTGAATGCCGGATTGTTACCACTAATCCTTGGGTACCTTCCCTTGTGACCCAATTTGACATGTTGATTGAGCAAGCTAATGGCCGGCCTCTAATTGATCAAGGTAATTTAGAAACCCGACAAACGTTGATAGATCATCCGTGATGGTAGCCCATGGCCCCATGTATCTCTCTATGGCACCTCTTTGAGGTTACCTCATGCTCAAAAGGGCCGGCCGTATAACCCTTTACGGAGCCGCTACGGTGTCTGGAGGCTACGGAGCGTATATATTTTACCACATTTTCCAAACACAAGAAGCTATAAATCAACGCCAGCTTCTACCGACCGCTCAGTTCCAAGATCCCACACAACGGTTTGCAACCCTGAAATTTCACGGCAGGTACGTCAACCCATTCCCAGAGTATCGCCACCAGACTGTTTTTGAGTTTGTCTACTGTCGAATCCGCGAGCTCTTTGCCTTTGAACCCAGAGGCGACATCCCCAGCGATCCTTCTGTCTTGAGCCAAATGTTGCCTACTGGCACGCCCTCTAAAGAGATCCTGGCGGGAAAAAAAGTCAAGGGGTTGCCTCCTCCTGATAAGCGTATTGCCCTGACATGGATAGGGCAGAGCTGTGCCTTTGTTCAGGTGCCCCAACTCAACATCCTTACCGACCCGATGTTCAGCATGAGCGTTGTGAGCCCTAAGGTAGGTCCTCAGAGGCTGGTGGCACCTCCTTGTGACTTAAAAGACTTACCAGCACCTGATGTAGTGCTTGTATCACATGATCACCAAGACCATCTCGATTTTGAGGCTGCCCAACAGCTCGGAAACGGTCCTGCGTGGATTGTGCCCACCGGAGTCGGCAAGCACTTGAGCACCCTCGGAATCACCAATGTAGTTGAAATGTCGTGGTGGCAAAAGATTCCAATGCCCGGTATCAATCCTGCTCTTGGGTACGAGGTGGCATGTACACCGGCCATGCACTGGTCTGGTCGTAACCTGATTGATGCGAACCAAACCCTATGGTGCTCTTTTCTGGTCCTTAGAAATGGAAAGCCACTCTTTTTCCACGCCGGTGATACGGGATTCGCATCAGGGCTTTACGAAGGGGTTGCAAATGTGTACGGTCGAGGATGTACCGTAGCGATGGTCCCGTGCGGTGCATACACTCCCCAATGGCATCTGAAATCACAGCATATGAACCCAGAAGAGGCAATAACGGTCGCCAAGAACCTGGGTGCGAAGCACGCGGTCGGTGTGCATTGGGGCACCTTTGTGATGTCTGAGGAGCCTTTCACAGAACCGCCTCAACGCTTGGCAATCGCTGGCGAGCAGAATAATGTTGATGCTATTGCCCCTATATTCGGCGAGACGCTGGTATACAAGATCGAGTAGGCCGATCACGCAGCATTTAGAATATGTACAGATAGATTAACAGCTAGTTTAGTCTAGCTTTTTTGCAAGCTCAAGAAATTTCTCATACTGATCGTCCTTGATTGCGTAGCAGTGCTCTTTTGCTGGAAACTCGCCCGAACGCACCTCCTGGTTGTAAGTTTTGAGGGCATTGACGTTGATCTCGAGGTAGTTACTGTATTTTTTGAGAAATTTGGGCACAAATGTGTCAAACCCTCCGAGCATATCGAGCTGAACAAGCACCTGGCCGCTAGTGTCCGGACCAGCGCCAATGCCAATGGTGGGAATATCGAGCCTCGAGGTAATGTACTTTGCGATGGGGGCAGGGACTCCCTCTAGCAGCAGCATCGTCGCGCCTGCACTTTGAAGGGCCAATGCATCTTGTAAAATGGTGAATGCACTCTGAGCGGTCCGGCCCTGGACTTTGAAGCCACCGGTCGCTACCTGGCGTTGCGGAGTGAGACCAATATGGGGCATTGTAGGGATGCCAAATGAGCTAAGATGTTTGACCATAGGCACAAGTTCTCGTCCGCCCTCGAATTTGACCATCTCCGCCCCTCCCTTTTTGATCATTTTGACTGCAGACTCGGTCGCTTGCTCGACACTGGTCTCATAGCTGCCAAACGGGAGATCCGTCACCACAAAAGCCGACTCGTTGCCGCGGCAAACTGCTCTGGTATGATAAATCATGTCGTCGAGTTCGATCTCCTGCGTATTCTCAAACCCCATGGCCACCATTGAGAGGGAATCGCCCACGAGGATGATGTCTGTGCCGGCAGCGTCAGCCAAACGAGCCGAAATACTGTCATGAGCAGTAACGCAGGTAATTGGGACATGAGTTTTGGCCTTTTCGTATAACTGTGGGATGCTCATTTTGGGTTTGGCACCCGATTTGTGATGTGAGTATCGGCAGCATTGCAATAGGAAATTGGAGCCCGAAGCCAGTATTAGCCGCTTATTATTGACTGTTTTAGGGAAACCCCAGGACAATATTTTGGTATATGCACCGAGCATACCTGATTGCCTAAGATCGAGACAAAAAAAATTACACCCCTCTCCCGCGGGCCAAAAATAGCCGACCAGGGGATCAGTGCAGAAAAGTAACCAATACAAGCCACTATCTGAGTGTTCTCTACTATATTGAGATTACCTTTATTGCACTAGCCCTCGCAAGTTCAACATCACGCGTCCCAACATGAGACTACAGCACGCTACTATTAATGTCAGGCACCTTGCTGCATGTGCCTGCAGGGCCAGTCCCCGTTGACTGAAAAAGCTGAGCGTACGAGCAGAAAAAAGGACCCAGCACCAACCCAAACGCAACCTAGAGTAGCACTAGTCGAGCTCAAAATGTTTTTAACCCCTTAACTCAACCTTATAGCCTTCAAACCTACCTTGGTATTTTCCGGCTGCTGCGGTTTGTCCCACGTGACTTCTCCCAACACCCCTCTCCTTATTCTTGAATAAATAGAACCGCAGATAACCATCGTTGCTTGATCTTCGGAATGACAACGATAGGACTCCCGAATCAAACGGCATTTCTGAGCTCGCTAGGGTTTAGCTGCGAGGAGAAGGTGACACAGCCCCAGCCCGAGCCGAGCGAGGCCAACATGAGGAACCTGGCCCTAATCATCTCAAACTTCAAGGCGTCCAGGCCCACGCACGAGCCCAGGGCGGCATCGCAGGTGGCAAATATCGAGAGAATGGCCCGCAAAACCAGGGCCGCGATGTCACTGCGATACCAGCTGATCGCAACAGAGGTCGATAGGGGTGAGACGTACAACCCGCTCGCAACCATTCGAAACCGGGAATTCAACAACTTCCAGGCTAGGGACGGCCTCTGGATGGTTACGAATGATGAAATGTTGCACAATATTTCGTATCGGAGGGGGTGTGACCGCCTACCCACACAATCGGCGTCGTGCTCCCCCAGCCCTTATCAATGTCGTCGTGAGAGCCGCCACGGGTCGCAATTCTTGATTTCGAGACTCCAGGAAAAGCACACCTCCTCGGGTGCAAACTCCACTGCTCCCCAAATTATTGTTTCGGGCCCTGACTCCCATAGCACTTATAGTAGCTCAAGAAGCGCTTCTCGAAGTGAAGAGCCTAGCAGTGAGCCGAGCGAGGAGGAACTAGAGTTTCTCACGGTTCAATCCGCCCCAAAATCAAACGGCTCTAGGTCGAATATCTCGGATGACGATTTTCTTAGCGACTTTTCGATTTGCCCGACAGACAAGTACCTCGAGTGCGCTTCTACAGAGCTCGAGTACATGAGTTGTGTACTTGAAGCGGCTCTACGTCAGCAAAAAACCCGCGAGGCTCCGCTTTCCCGAAGATTTTGCCATATTTATACCAAAACGCTACAGGAAGATGTGATTCCAAAACAACTCGACCATCTCGCTAAATGCGAGCGTACCGCCTCGGAAATGTACCAAGAGATTGAGAAAAATATCGTCAATCCCACCGAAAGCCTTAAACTGGAGTCCGATAGGATGATTGCCGACATCAACACTTCCCTCAACCTCCAGCTACGCGATTGCGCAACCATGATGACCGAGCTAGAACGATGTGGGCACGCTGACTGCCTCAAGCAGCTCGGCTACTGCGCTCTCGAGTGGTCGGTGCGTATCCTTTTGCGGTTCATTTGGGTGATCGTGAGCGTCTGGCACCTCGTGCGGTGGGCCCTCACCTCTATTGGTATCATGAGCTCGCCAAAACGTAAAGTAGCACCGTGTGTCGATCCTACACCTTTGCCAACCCCCCTCCCCACACCGCAGTTGACACCATATGTTTCCCGAACCAAGCTATGAGAAGCTAGCCAAAAGGCAACCCGCATTAGGTAGCCGTATTTATTACTTATTTATTGTAAAAATCAGTTTAGTATTAATTTGATTTATCTGTAACTACTCACCAGCCAGCTGGATGAGACCCTCGGCTTTGGCCCTGACAGTGACATGGTACCGCTTGCTCTTTTCAAGTGCACGCTTAAACATCCCAAGATTTACCTGTGGGCCCTTTTGGCACAAGTTTGTTAGAAACCATACCCCAGCAATCAGAACTTCTTCATCTCTGGCGTCATCCAGTACCGACGCGACTTTTCGCAAAAGCGAAGGGCGCTCCAAAAGGGCATCCTGGTGTCCCTGACTACTGGCAGCTATATGCACCAGGATGTACATGGCACTTACGACCGAGTGTGGGGTCCTCAACTTGCGCTCCACAAGTGACCAGAAATCCACGGGACACAAAGACAGCCAGAGGTCAACACCGTCGGGGTTGTAGGCGACATAATTTCTCAAAAATCCCAGAGCAGTGTTCTCGATTTGATCGTCCCCACAATCACAGAGCTCAAGCAGCCGAGACACACCGACTCCTTCCATTAACCTTGTCTTAAATTTCGGTGTTGCGTTGGTAAACGAGCTATTCTTCAAAAACCAGATGGAGTTGAGCTTCAGATTATAATCAGTAGATCCCAGTCCGCTGAAAGCACATTTGAGTGCACTCTCAAGTATAACATCGCTGATGGGGCTCGTATCATGAATCATGTTACACGCAACGGCCATGGCATTGGAGCGCCTTTGAGGATCTTCAATACACTCTATAAGCAGTTGCCCCACTTCTTTAGTAGCCGCACCACTCCTGAGGCACCGCACTGATCGTGTCAATGCGCGTAGCAGCTCAAGAGCTTCATTTGATCGAAGAGCGAGTATAGTCTTGATGGCACCCTGATTCATGAGCGCAAGTCGAAGGTCATCAGTCTGGCCAATGGATGCGCACAATCGAAGCACCTCGGGGGTGACTAGTTTGGGGTCTGCCAAAAGATACTTGAAGCTCGCGTGCTGGGCCAGTTGGATTGCACTTGTCTCGTTGAGTGCCGCTACTCTTGCACAGATATCGCATGCTTCAGGGTCAGGAATGTACTCAACAATTAGTGGCAAAAGATCTTTGTTTCTGGTACGCACCAATTTACGGGCAGCAGCTAGCCGGACTTGCTTGTGCGGCGATTTCATGCAGGTCCAGAGTGCCTCGAGGTCTGCAGTATGCTCATCAGTGGCAGCGATCTGAGCGGCAACAAATAAGTGAGAGGCCTGCAAATTGAGAGGAAAGTCGATCGAGATGCCGTTATCTTCGATTATTCGGGCTCCGAACTGTGCAGCAGCGATATCATCGGTCGACGGGAAGTCCAGACACATGACGTTTCGTATCACTTGCACGGTTTTTGCAGATGGTTTGTGGCCCAAGGCAGCCATTAACCGGAGCACGTGGGTCCTGTACACGGGTAAAAGCTCCTCCAAGACGGAATTAGGGATCATAGTTCGGAGCTGGGTGTTTGCCTCTGGCTCGCGAGCGGCCAATGCTAATAACGCCAGTGATTTAGTCTTCTCGCCCGGTCTAGATAGAGCTGATATACATTCCTCGCATTGGGTAGACTTTGTAAAATTCACTTTGGCCGCCTTATTGCATACCAGAGCGGCCTGAAAGCAAGTTAGCGACGGCATCTTGATTACTCAAGAGAGGTCGAGGTCGCGGGCATTATAGGCAAGGGGACAATAGGTAGCAAAGTTTATTTATTTAGAATTGGAAATCCTGCTTTATTGTTGTTGCTGCTTGTATTTGACACTCTATTAGTATCTCACTGCATAGCTCCCGTAAAATGATGACCGAGTTCTTATCGATAGGAGATGGCTCGCTGGGTGTACGGGCTGGTTATTAAAGGCAATCATGTGAAAGGCCAATAGGTGGGAGCTCTAGCATATATACTCAGTAACCGGGTGTACTGGGGTGCTGGTCTCCAAGAAAGTATGCTGGATCTCCAACTTTCGCAGTTCTAACACC
This sequence comes from Wickerhamiella occidentalis, assembly GCA_030582035.1. Lineage (NCBI taxonomy): Eukaryota > Fungi > Ascomycota > Dipodascomycetes > Dipodascales > Trichomonascaceae > Wickerhamiella > Wickerhamiella occidentalis. The sequence continues at coordinate 16,533 of JAKTWN010000088.1, forward strand.
AACCCATAAACAAACTCCTTGCTCATCTCCAACTGAATTTTCGTACCCCGATCAGAAAACCTGATGGTAGACATGCTGCACACAATTGGGGTCCTCCTCAGGTCCACGCAGTGCACTGCTCTCTCGTCAAGAAAAACCAAGAGGTGGATGAATTCTCCCTGCCTTTTGATGCTACAAGCAATATGAGAAGTGCGAAGGAGGAATCTCCAGCTCTTATAGCCCACTGCGCAACGACCATAGCGGCTCACGGGCCCACTGAGCTTGGTATCGGCGACGACATTCTCATCGACCCAGGGCAAGTAAGTATTAAAGCAACCAGGAGAGCTGAGTATGCTTAGAGCTTCTGGGGAGCCCATCTGCATCTTACTGCTCGGTACCCGTGCGTATCCCGTGCTGCTACTGGGGAGGCCACCAGTGCTACTTGCTAGATCTGGCAACATTCCCGAGTGACTGACCACGGAGTTTGGCCGACTGGTATGCGTATAGACGAGCTCAGTATGAATTTTCAGCTTTTGTAAAAAGGTCATTGCCTTAGCGTACGATTTAGGGTCGAGCTTGAGCTGGAAGTGAGACTTGGCAGAGTCAAACGCCAAAATGTAGCCGCCCCCACACCTGATCTTGGGATAATCTAGATTGTAATTCATATTAACGAGCCTTAAGCCACCACTTGAGACTTCAATGTGCTGCAGTCTTGTTGATGCCGATATCACTATGCGCATCTGTGCAACAACGTGCCGCCAATGCGCCACACCCTCAATGCGCTCTTTACGAAAAGAGTAGCGGTCCGCGTCAAATGTCACCGTTTGCATCTTTCCGGCAAGTTGGTAAGCCAGACGTGCGCCCACTTGGCGACATACAGATGCATGCGCCTGCAGCGATCTGGCAGAAGCGCTAAACAGGAAATATTGGTGGCCGGCAATAGGATCTGGAAATCTGAACTATAGTGCTATATATTGAGCTCGGGGAGTATTCATTGACCACCCAGTTCTCTCCCCTCATGCAGTACACTGCCCTTTTTATTCAACTTTTCCTTGCTACTGTTATGGCAGTCCCCATTGCTAAAACTTTTGCCAATGGAGCTGTTGGTCAAACCTCACTCAGCCCTCGCTCCATTTTTGTAAAGCGCGAGGAGAATAGCAGCGTTCAAAAGCCTGCTGAGAAGCTCGAAATCGGTGTTACTGACCCTGCTACCACCGAGATTGAAGTTAAGGCCAATGGTATCGATGTCAAACAGAATTTGGCTTGTGAGGGCTGCTGTGACGAGTGTGGCGGATGCCCCGAGGAGTCTACATGTGTTTGCCCCAAGATCCCTTGCCCATGCGATTGGTGCGGTCACCTCAAGTGCCTTTGCCCCTGCTCCCTTTGTGGTAAATTGAGCTGTGGCGGTGAGTGTGAGCCCGCTTGCAAAGAATGTGGTGAGACTTCGTGCGTGTGCCCGAAACTTCCTTGCCCCTGTGACGCATGCAGCCTCTTGGACTGCATCTGCCCCTGCAAGCTCTGCGGATCTAAAGACTGCAAGTGCGAGAGCTCCTCATGTGGAGAGTGCGATAAGACTCCTTGTGTATGCCCCAAGCTTCCTTGTCCTTGTGGGCTGCTTGACTGCCTCTCTTCCAAGAAACCTTGCAAACTGTGTGGCGAGCCAGAGCCCGAGTGTGATTCTTGAGCGAGCATAGTTGTAAAGCTCGAGCATAGTCCGCATACACACATTTATAGAGTACATACATAGAGATAGAATTTCAAGCCAAGTTTTTATTGAAAAGCGATGCACAGGGACGCGAGGTTGAGGGCCACAGTACTGCATATGTATAAGTTCAAATCATTCGGTGCTCTTTCAAGGAGATCTAGAAGCCATGCCATCTGCGGGGTTCTGGTCCTGTTCACAGCAGGCACGCGCATCCCAAAAAGGCAGGTGGTAAGGTGGCCGCTGGCTAACTTTCAGTAAAAGGAACAGCGATACCCCTCTTATCCATGATTGCGAAGCGTCGAACTAGATTACGACACTTCAGTTCGCTCAACTTGGTTACTTTCTCATTTTTAATACTCTCAGTTTGATTTTGTGGTCGGGGCGTTATATATAAAGGAGACTACTCTCGATACAGTAATAAATAGGCCACCGGTTACTGGCCTAGCTTGGAGGTAAGAAGGGCTATGGCATTTTCACCGCTAAGCTTCAGAGCTTGGGCCTCGAGCTTTTTGTCCTTTAAATCAAGCCGCTCAATCGTGACATTAGACTTGGAAAACTGAACTTGGATTCTTTCCTGATCCATATAGAGCTTGAATAAGAGGACGTCCTTGCTTTCTTGTACCCATTTGTTGAAGTGACGGCGGTGCAACTGTTGGAGCTGGGAGTTGACCGTCATATACCGCTTCCAGATGGCTAGGTTATCTTTGATAGGGTTGAATCTTTTCAATAGATTGAAATAATGTTGAGTCAAGAGAGTAGTGCAGCCCGTCATTTTGAACCGCAGCTCATTCTCACCTCGATAGCTGATGATCTCAAGGCCATCTAGGATAACATTCTCGCCATCATTCCACATCTTGATATCTATTATACCGGGCAGCGTTTTCAAAGTCGCTAGCTTGGCAATGTACTGGCGTCGGTGACAGGCTGCTCAAGTTTTATTTTTAACCCCTTCATTGTCCAGCCGAGAAACACGGACTGGGGATCTAACTATAGACAAACTTGCAAATTGTCCAGTCCGCTAGTATTCTAGAACTTCTCTGCAATCGATTCACTTACAGCGATCTCAAGAGTTGCCTCGCGAGTACCTATTTTGCGGCCACAGGCACTGGCACTGAGTTTCGCTAACTGCTCGCCTAAAACTTAGATAGTATAGCTTTAAACCACTCGATAAAGCGTGTGAGATTTTGTTTTCAATTGTATGCATCGTTATACTGAGGGGAATTGGCCGCACAAAGCATCTCGATACAGCACATGAGCAGCCGTAGCAGGTTGGTTGCCCAGGCCAAGATGATATAAAAGTGCTGTCACCCCTCGTGAAATGCGCTCAATGATTGCTTTCAGCCTTTCTCCACTCCTCATTCAGGCCCTTTTCTCTCTAGTCTCGGCTATCCCTGTCACGTCCCAGCTCGCTCTGGGAAGCTTGTCACCTCGCAATGTAGATGCCTTATTTGAGCGACGAGATGCTGAATTCTCTGCAGAATTAGATACTACGCAAGCAAGCAATCGTATTGTTTCTAACGAAGTTGTCGATGATGCAAGTGTGGGCTCTATTATCAGACGGTCTTGTGGCTCCAGCTGCAGCGGAGATTGCTGCTCTGGATGCGGAGGATGCCCAGAGCAAGACACTTGTGAGTACTGCTCGCCCTGCGAGGTTGTCGCTGATTTAAAAAAGACAGCCAAGGCTGCTCTTCTCTGCCCCCCTTGCCCGTGTGAGGTTCTCAAGAAGCCCTGCTTCTGCGAGAAGAGTAAATGCAATGAGTGCGGTGAGTCGAAATGTGTCTACCAAGAAAAGCCCAAACATGACAAGGCCTGCCATCACCAAAAGCCTCACCATGAGAAGTCATGCCATCACGAGAAGGCTCACCACGAGAAAGAATGCCACCACTCAAAGCCCCAATGTAATGAGTGCCACAAGGAGTCTTGCTGTTGTGAGGCTGGCAAGTGCATTTGCGCTAAAAAGTCCGGGCATTGCAATTGTGGAAAGCAAGACTGCAAGTGCTGAGATAGCCACAACATAAAAGTATAGAGTATAAAAAGTATAGATTATCCAGCAAGTAGTCAATATAGCCACCAATTAACTAAATAAACAAACTTCGCAGATTCAGTTGGTCGGTATTTTTTTTCGTATAATTTATTTAAAGAGTCGTAAGGACTCATTACCGTGCACGCGGGTTTTTCTGGTATAGTTTAATACATAGGTCAATTCGCCCCGTACGCACCTAACGCGCGTCTACGTAACTGTTTTTGCGTATAATTTATTTGAGAGTCGTAAGGACTCATGCGCTCCTGAGCGCGCGCTGTTTATAGTAAAATCTATT
>JAKTWN010000089.1:0-19905 GCA_030582035.1 Wickerhamiella occidentalis
TGTCCTCGAGAGTATATGCCCACAGATGAGAAGCTGGCCCTAATAGTACTGAAACACTGTCCTTTTAACTACAAGTTGCTTTCTCCAGTACTAAAGAACAGAGTCGAGTTCAATATAAAGGCAGCAGCAACCAACGCGGCAACTCTTCGCTTCATGGCAGACGAGATGGTGGTGAAGGACAAAATTCTGGCGGCAGCGAACTTTAGGTATGAGCCAATTTTTGTGACAAACTGTGGGCTCTGCTTTGAATGAGTTGACCCCTCGTGCACTCATTGTATCAAGTCCAGGATACGTTTCATATATCTTGATTTATTCCAACAGCTCCATGTACCTATTCGCGCTGGCAAATTGACTCTGGACCCTTGGTCACCATGGTCCCTGTGCGGACTATGCGAATGGAATATAGTTGCCGAGTGACCCAACCAGGGATCTAGATAAGGGGTAGAAACTGGCATTTGAGCACTGAACTATTGGAAACGCTAGTCGATTAGATATGAACTGTATATAGTTTTTTTGCGTATAATTTATTGAAGAGTCGCAAGGACTCATTTTTTTTTGCGTATAATTTATTTGAGAGTCGAGACTCATGCTCAATGTAGGCTCTGCGTTAACAGAGCCCAAGGTCAAAAATTATGAAGCCCCACAGCAGAACGATGGGCGCTTGTCCTACACTTTGCAATGTGTAGGCACAAGCTGCCACCCGGCCTTCTTGATCACCAGTGACACTTCGAGGTAAGTATATATTAGAGTAGGGATGCTGCTGCAGCCCAGAGCAAGCCACCAACGTTGGAGGCATAGGTGAAAATACCTTCGTCGAGGGTATTTTCGGGTGACAATATGCTCAAAAGCGTAGTGGAAGTTCGCACAAAGACTCTATTGGGAGAAAAACCTCGGAGATCGGCGATAAGATTGTGTATCAGACCAGAACTTACTCTGAGGGGGTTTGGAATACGTGCGTCGAGCGCCTCCAAGAGGAATTCATGCCGCAGAACGAACGGTATGGTGGATTTGCGACCTACATCACTGCTCGTAAATGTGTTGCGCGAGTTGACGAGCTCGTTAAAGTCGTAAACATGCGCGAGTTGGCAAAAAAGGAATCGGGGGTATCTGGTACACAAGACGGCGAAATCACCGTGACTGAGGCCCAGTTTGCACAAATTACTGCCACTAAAGCACGGCCTGGCTCTGAGGCGTACGAAAAAGCCAGGAAAATGGCCCTAGAAGCACTGGCAGGCAAATGCAAACACGAGTCGCTGGTTAAGAAGTATAAGGAGTCCAAAGTATTCTTTAAGGCTTCTGTCACTCGTGGCTCGACTGATGGCATTGTTTATACCGCCCCATTCCCTGTTAGCACCAGAACTAGCGAAGCTGATATGTTGCGAGCGAGTAGGGATGCTGCTGCAGCCCAGAGCGAGCCACAAACCCAGCCAGGACCTATGGAGCCTCCTGTACCTCAAGGATTGCCTCTCACTACCATGTCTACTTCAACTGGCCCTGTAAAGCCCGCTGATCGTATATACGTTTCCGCGTGCTCTCGCACAGCTCTTCCTCGCCTCTGTACGGACCCTCCCGGTATCCTGCTATAAACCTGCCCATTCCAAATATGGAATTGGTAACTGGTCACCGCCCCAGCCGCCTTCTGCCTCGTCAAGACGCTGAAGAACCAAACACCCTAGCGAAAAATTTTGCAAATGTGGTCCGTTTGCTGAATTACATTACCAGTAGCTGGAACCATTTGTTTTGCATCGTTTTTATACATTAAACCCGCTAAAAAGGGGTTTTCATCGAGTTAGAGCCAATTTTCGTCAAACGCGCGCGTGACCTCTTTCGCGACCAAATTTTTTCATGCAAAAAAAGCACAAAATAACAGTTCCCAATGGCCCAATGGCAAGGCGCTTGACTACGAATCAAGAGATTCCAGGTTCGACCCCTGGTTGGGAAGTCGCGAAGCGTCGCAGCTTCACTTTTTTGCTCCGGCACCGCCCGCCAAGATCGAGTGACAGTAGGCACGGTACCTTGTCCCAGCATTGTGCCATAGACACGGGTGCTGGGAACAATACCTTTTTGCCAGGGTGTTAAACACCGCTAGACGTTGCCATTTGTCATCTCTATAAACAAGGAGCAAGAGGGAGGGGTGGGCGCGGGGCGCCTTTTATAGTCTGTATGCAATGCAGGGAAATGTGAAACATCACACATTAGAATTGAAACAGATAAGATAAGATTAAATAACGATAATTTTTCCTCTAAGAGTAGGCAAATGTAATTTTTTTTAATAATAAGGCATCCACAAAACATCAGTGAGGGCCAAGTTTCTTGGGTTCACAGCCATTGAGATGAGGTCAATCACCGTTTGGTTGGCAGGAATGAGCCCCTGGCCAACTTGCGCTAGCGACATTGCCCGTTTTACAATTGTCTCGACATTACCTTTAACAATATCACGCAGCTGCTGGTCAGTGACGGTAGGTTTTTGCTGCTGGGTGTACCATCCAATGAGTTCATCACGCACGAAAATCGGCAGGAAATAAGCCAAATCAAATTCAGGGTCCGTAAGACTCTTGGCAATGATCATTACTGCCATCGCATAGAGGCCCTCCATAGCAGTTGGTCCCATCAAGTTTTGGATATTGGGGGTAAGGCGGAAAGGTACGGGGTCACCATTAAGATAGGTAGGAGTGTTGCGAGTTGCTGGTAGGATAGGGAGCATCTCACTGGCGCATACATTTCCATTACTCATGTTGATCAGCAGCTTGTGAGGGTACCGGTTATTGATACTCATGATAAAAGTCATAAAGGTGATTCCAGCATACTGGTATGCAAACTGTTTGCGGAAAAGCCAGAAATCCTCGAATGATTTATAGTGAGAAGTAAAATAGTCTTTCATAATAGTACCAGGTACCAGCTCATTCTGAATTCGATTGAGAATCTCCATCTTAACCGTGGCAATGTCCGGTTTAGGTAGCTTGGGATCAAATGCTGAGCGCATGGCCTGTGTAACCAAATCAAATGGAGCGTCACGGCTCTGACCATTCTTCTCACAGTAAGTTTCGTAAATGTGGTACATTGACACGTAATTGCCATTATCTTGAATGAGTCGTATATGGGGGGTCATAGGGACGACGCTCGGCAAAGTGAACTGCAAGTTACGGGTTCTGGCTTCCTTCCGGCGCTGTAATACGCTATTAAGGATCTTAAACAACTGCAAAACCCGCTCCTCACGACGGCAGTGACGAGCAGCAGGGTACTGAACTGCAAATGGATGAATACTACCATCATGACCTCTAATAGTCAACCGGCGGTAGCAAATACCAAACCCGCGCACCACATCGACATTAGACAGGAATCGACCAATCTTGACGAAATGCAAATTGCTATCCTTGAGCTCAGCATTTTGGCCAGGAACCTCCACTTCTTCAAACTTTTGATAGTGAAACTCGTTGAGGGGCGGGCTAAGAGCCTCCAGATTAATTTTATTGGGCCGAGCGTCAAGTTTAGCCTCAAACCGGTCACGCCATTTCCGTAGTTTAAGCACATACGTTTCCAAATTAGGTTTGTCAATAACGAAATCAGCCTCAAACGAAGCCTTGATGTGTTTGGGCAATACACCCTCGGCAAAACGGCTAATTGATGCCTCGGTGGCAGCGGGTAGCTTGGTGTCTTCACGAGGGCATGGCAACCGACCCATGTACTGAACGCCATCATTGAGTAAGGCCACAATCAGACGGTATGCATCCTCATCAGCAGGAGGCTTAAACCGATGGTAAACCTGATCAACAAGTGTTTCCAATGAAAGGGTCAACAACGGGTAACTGGTCTTGAGCGTCGACATGATCTCCTCGACGTACTGCAATGGAGTCTTGCTTTCCTCGGGATTTGTGCTCGACGACTCTTCAGCAGCCCCACTGGAATTAACAGCCCTTCCTACTGCGGCATTGCGGTTGCCCATCTGAGCATTCTGGCGCTGAAGGTGCAAGAAATCTTCACGAACAGTGCGTAAATTAAAGTGCAGCGCCTGGGGGAAACTCTTGGCAATCTTAATGAGGATCTGCCTCGTGAGAGGTGCCTCCTTATTGGCAAGCGAACTCAATAGCTGAGGTACATAGGTGACCCAATACCAAACGGGCAATTCTCCTCTAAAGTCATTGAAAGCAGTCGCGATAGCACCTGTAGAGTCATCCAAAGATAATATCCACAAAATACGGCCCAAAAACTTGCGGCTCTTTGCGTTTTTGTATAACCCAGCAGCCTGCAGATAACAGCTAAGAGCGGTTGCTCCAGACCCAATGTTACTTGGGGTTTCGGCAAACTTACGGTCATTAAACTTGCCCCATTCAGCCCATGCTTTGGGCAAGTACACATCAATCGAAACAGCCGTAGCAAACTGCTCATTGGCACGCTCATCGGCACCCAACTTGGCAAGCGACATACCACGCAATGTGAAGAATTCGGACTTTTGTTGCGCGTGGAAAAATGCAAAGTTTGTATTGGAGATAACCTCAAGTCCTGTGCTCACATCGTTGGGGTTCTGGTAGTGGCACTTGGCCTGCTCCCTTAACTTGAGGAATGCCTCCTGCACCTCGATGTTTGGCAAAGTATAAATTTTGCTCAAAAGATTAATACAAACATCAGTCATATTGTGCTTACGGGCCACATGAGCAAAACGGTTAATGATCCACGCAATCTCATGGTACCCACGGTACGCGGCGGTATTATTGGAGCTCGAATTGTTGCTGTGCTGGACTTGAGGAATAAGAGGCAGATATACCTTGTTGATCACACCAAACACGTGCTGGCGCCAGGTAACTAAATCGCTCCAAATATTGATATCATCCCACAAGTTGGGCAACCGCTCATGCCATGCCTGCAAAACGCCCTTGAGCTCCTGAGATTTAGACTCCAGGTTTATAGCAGTGGTTGAGGCCAATGAAGTGTAGACCTGCGAGGCCTCCATAAACTCAACATACTGCTGAAAAGTGTGCAAAAGCGGAATATGTGCAGCAGTGATACGCTTGGGCAATCCATGCCATTTGCGAAGTGCAAGCTGAATACCTTCATCGCAGCACTTGGAAAGTGACTGTAAAGTCTCGGATTTTTGGCCAAAGCCTTGCAAACAAAGAAAAGACTCGAAAACCTGGCGACGAGGGGTGGGTGCATCCATGAGAGACTTTATACTCTGCTCTAGCGGCTCTTTATCGCTGGTCCAGTCGGCAACACGCCAACCACACTCGAGAAGCAAATCATTGAAGCCTTCATGTTTGGCCAACTCAGTCAAAACGTCCCAATGCTGGAGTTTCTCGGCACACAAAATCCAATGATCTTCCCAAAGCCCATACTCGGACTCACCATAGGGCAAAGCCCCTGAGCGGGCCTTGATCTGGGCATTCTCATGCATCTGCATTGCACGGTTCCACATGCCACACTGCTCGTAGGAGAGAGCACTGTTGGTCACCACAAACTGAGACCGCTTACGCCATAATCCATAAAACATATCATTTTCTTGTAAACCAGCATAAATCTCGGTCAAAGAGTCTAGATTTGCGTTGGAAACGCGCTGCGAATCGGCCGCTGGCGCCTCCTGAAGCTTCTCCAAGATCTCGATTCCACTGTACCACGCATCGTAATTGCCGCATAAATATTTCACAAGCTCTGGGGGCAAAAACTCAACCTTGGCAACCGCTTCCAAAATAGTGGCAATCACATTGGGACGGCGATCTGCTTGGCGAGTATGGTAATCTTTGGATAAAAAGACCACAAGGCTCTGGACCATATCATTGCGCTCTTTTGCGGGGATCTGCTTGTACAGTTTTGGGAAAACACTGAGCCAGTTCTTGTGCACAAGGTTATTACTTTGGTATTGCAACTCACGCAGCGGCCTGATAAGCTGACTGCCAGTAGTCTTGAGGTCATCGACAAACTTCTTGCGACGAGCGAGGAATGTATCAAGATCATTGTTGGGCTCGCTTGGCTCTTCGTCCATGGCCGGCTCATCTTCAGGGAAACAAGCTTTCAAGATCTCAAAGGGAGCCAACATAAACTCACTCTGGTCCAACTCAACTGGTTTCTCGTCATCGACGGTATCAAAAATCAACTGCAGGCCTTCGTTGAGCCAGTAATGGTCGGCTAGAAGCTCCCAATTCTGTTCCATGAGCACATATTGAAGTCTATCCAAAGCGTTCTTTTCTAAGCTCTGGCACAAAATACCCAACAATTTGGTGCGAATCTCGAGCTCTTCTTGCTTGCGATACAAGGTACACCCTACCAAAAACGGCTGCTCAAGGCGGGCTGGCAGCTCGGTCTTGGCCAGCTGTTCATCCTCGAAAATGCCAACAATAATCTTGTAGTACTCAACCAGTAGCTTGACTTTTTTAGTATTTTCGAAATCGATAAGCATTTTGAGCAGCAAGCCAGCTTTCTCTTTGATGGTAGGGAATAATTCAGTACGACTAAACACCCATGAACGCACCATAGCGATGATGTGTAGGTTGAGGTCTTCGTTATCCAGAGAGCAGAGCTGTGCGACAACATGCAAAAATGCGCGACGCTGATCACCAAGATATGAAATTCTTGAAGCAATGAGGTCTAAAATATCAATCAACATTGAGGTCGGCATAGGGGGCGTCGGAGCGGGAGCTGCAGGAGCACTATTGGCCGCAACAGCAGAGGCGCCAGGACCAGAGGCACCCGAAGCGCCACCAGCACCACCTGAGGCAGGAGGCCCATTTGCAGCCGCGCCAGTAGTATTCGCCGCATTGGCTAATGAGGCAGGTGGGGGATTCTTTAAATCAAACAATTCTTTGGCGCCTCTTGAAAGAGCCTTGATAGCTCCCTGCATAATCTGATCCAAACAGCTCGGTTTAGTGATGACTGCTTCCTTGGCAAGATACACCCAGCCATTCACGGGCGTAGTAGCACTCCAGTGCTCTTGAATTGCTGAAACAACAGTACGCAAAAATGACTGCGTTTCCTCGAGCTCCAAATTGCTATTCTGGAAAATCACATGCAAAACACCGCCTAAAGCTTCATGAACCTCGCTGGTGGGACACCTCAGTGAGCGTTCCAGTAGGGCCTGCAACCGGTCCAGGTTTGCACTAAACCACTCTCTAGGCTTGTGCTCAAGGGTAATTTTAACCACAGCAAGAGCGTTAAGACCACTTACGATAGCCGCGGGTGTAATCAAATCACCTTGCATCAAGCTACGGTCAAAGAAATCAAGGTGCACCTGTACATCAGTCCATAGTTTACCCAATAACAAGTCAATGACCCTGAGTACCCGCTTACTGTTTGCATTTTCGGTAGCGGTTTGGGGTAACGCAACAATGAACCGCACGAGATAGGTCATAACGATATCACGCTGCTGAGTGCTGACGCGGTAGACATTTTCAGACTCGTCCTCGCTAGCCATCTCTTCCCAGGTAGCAAGCAATTCTGCCAAATCAACGTCGATGCTAACATTCTGAATGGAGCTGACTTTGGCCATCGCAGCCACAATAAACGGAACAAAATGGTCACGGTACTCGTAAAATAGTTTGGGGTGGCGAGCAATAAAGTCGTAAATATTGGCCACATGCGCAACATTATGACCATCTTCAGCCAGAATTCTGCGGGGCCATTTTGCCCAGAGCGGTGAATTGATACGCCTCACAAGCACAGGTGCCAAAACATCAAGCGCTTGGGTTACCAACGGTTTAGCTTCAAGCTGGTGAGTTTTGAGCAACGCCACGTAAATCTGAACCACAATCTTAGCCAATGTATCGTAGGAAGCAATAAAATAAGTAACCAAAACATAGGCGCTAATCTTGGACATGATATCTTCGTACTTGATAAAGCTCCATCCAAATTTGATCACATCTTTACGGGCATCCGCAATCAATTGAGAACTTGTCTTGACAATAAGTACACTCATTTCGAGCAAATCAAGTTGATAGCGATCAATAGTCGAGCCATTATTGACCCCCGATGTGGCCTGCCATATACCTTGGTGTACCTTGTCAATCCAGCCACCTGCTCCAATTTTGGAGAGAAGCTGGCTAAGGTCCTCGTTGCGGTTCACCTCAACAATGAGAATAGCATTAACAATGTACTTCATAACAAAAGTAGAGCATGGCTGGTTGGACAACACATATGGCAATGATTTATCGAGGTAGAATCGCCGCAGCTCGACATCGGTGCTGCAAACCACATTCTCGAAAATAAAATCGGCGAGCTTCCAATACAAATAAGTGTTTTGAGGAGTAATGTTGGCAATAAGATCAAACAAAATCGCGTCCTTGTGGCCCTCCTGGATCGATAAACCAGTAAACTTGACGGCGACCACCTGGAGAGTCTCAATTGCATACCTCACATCGATAATCAACGGGGACGTCGTGGGCAACTCGGAAACGATCAGGTTCATTTCCTCGAGGCTCTGACCGAAAAACTGGAGTAAAGATTGTTGGCTCAGGAGCCAGGTATCTCCAGCGTTTTCTGGTTCAACATCAACAAGGACCATGGCATCATCAACAGCAGACGAATCGCCGCCAGTAATTGCTGCTGCAACACCTGGCTCGCTAGAGGTCTCAGATTTGGGCTCCTCTTGGGACAAGCTGTCGACAACAAAGATTAAATTGCACATACCCATACATTTGTCTTCAGGGCGCTCCATCTCCTGTACGAGCTGCCGCATCTCATCGATATGCTCTCTGGTATACTTGCGAAGCTCACGACAAATAGGCATCTTGAGTAGATCGCTAAACAAACGACCAAACCGCAAATTCGAGAAATGGCCACTAAAGTACTGAAAGCTCTCCATGGGATAACGGTCAAGATACTTGGCAACAGGCTGTCTGAATGGAGAAGAATGAACTCTGCGCAAGCTGGTCTCGACATATAGCAATACCTGCACGACATCGTTGATGAAAACATGAGCCGCGGCCGGCAAAGAATGGAAAACATTGAGGATCGCTACACCCTTTTCGATATGCTCGTTACCAATAAGAATCTTGTTTGCGTGCTGGGTGAGCGGCTTGGCCCAATCTTTGAGATGCTCGAGCAATTTGCGACCGAGTTCGACCTTAAAATAGTTGCTAAAAAGGACCAGTAAACGAGAAAGTGAATCAAGACCGCTTACAGTGAGACGCGAGTAGTCCGACAATGTAACCAAAGTAGGCCTCAGTCCATTTTGAAGAATATCGCGAGGTGGTCTAGGGTTGAAAGCCAACACTTCCTTCAGAGCAGCGTGTGCAGCGTCCACAACTTGGATCTTGTTACTAGACAAAGTCTTGAGCAAAACAGCAATAATTTTGGCCTTCATTTGCGGTTTCTGTTGAGTGAAATGATCAGGAGCTGTAGTTAGAGCCAAAGACAACAAACGAATACACACGACCCTCAATTCAATCAACTGCTGCGAAGTGGTATATTCCATGAGACGGTGAGCAGAAGTAAGCGACTCATCCTCGGCTTCAACAAGAGCCAGAACCTCTTCGAGCAAACGGGTAAGCTTCTCATCGCTGAAATCAAGAAAAGTGTTTGGCAGCTCAACACAGAAGCTAATCGCATCAATGTAGCCCACCTGCATAGGGAAAGGCAGAGCTCTCAATGGCTTCACAAAGATGGGGTTGAGGAATACATTTGTGACTGAGCTCAGGATATCAGTGAGGGATTGGCCTGTGGTCTCTGCCAACAGCTGAAGAGCACGCTTCGCGGTCTCGCGGACATTCTTGTTGGCACTTTCAAGCTCGAACGCCAGCAAACCCGATAATAAAGTGAAAGGCCGCTCCTTAGTCTGCTCGGGAGTCAAATCTTTGTTGCAGACCTGAATGAGGTAGTAAAGCAACTCGGCAGCATCATCGCGGGCTTCACTTGGCGAATCTGGGCTCACATCCTTGATCACAAACAAAATAGTGCGAATAAGCTCCAGATGACGAGCTCTTATCCAAACAAGCGAGAACTTGATATCAGTGAACATGAAGCGCAGAGTCCGGCACGCACCTGCTTTGCGGTAAAACTGCTCCTCGAAACATCCGTGGCTCAGCTTAGAGAAAAGGGCTCTAATCAGAGGGTACCTATAAGACTCCACATCTTGTCCACAAAGCGCTCTACCGCTCTTGAAAATTACGCGGATTCCTTCCAAACCAAGTTCACGCACATCAGTGTTATAATGACATAGAGCATAGGAAATAGCGCTCACAATGACCCGAGGCATGATGTATGGAATACCCTCGTGATCGTCCAAGTTGAATGCACGCATGGCCCTGCGTTTCTCGATTGTAAACTCTCCCAACTCAAGTAAAGTGCAGTGCTCACACAATTCTAGGGCTAGCTTGGTAGCATCCTCTTTGAGCTCAGCAATAGATGCGGCAAAGAAAATTGCTTCCAAAATACGCTCACAGAGCTCATTGGTCTTGTCACGTTTTTGCAAATCCATCTGCGATCCGTCGGGCAGTGGCTTGAGGCCATCAAACTGCGTAGTAGAAAGCGAAGTACGTACACAGCGGCGAACGACTTGCGAAAACTCATTGAGATCTTGAACTTCATCACGGGGAATAAACTGCTTGATGGCAACGGCAAGGAAATCAAATGCCATGCGCTTGTATTCAGGCTGCACATTCATATTTTGGAGAGTTTCAAATGCTTGCTCAATACCCGGGGTAATGTTGAGTGGGATATCTTCACTCAGACCTTTAAATTGGATTATGGCACTCACGTCCTGGTTACCAGATGCCAGTGATTGCAGATCTTGGGGCGGCTTAAGGAAGGCACGGTTGCGGCCACCTAGTTTACCCAAAATACGAAGCGTTGTATGGCTATGCTGATGATGATAAGGCAACGGTCTGAGATGCTTCCAGAGAGCTTTCATGACATCGTCCAAAACAGGCTCAATGATGGGGTCAAAGTAAGAGGCGGTCAAATTATCAACACAGAGCTCCAAAGTGCGCAATCCTTGCGAAACAAGCTCCTGGCTACCATTTAGAGCAATTACAAGAGGCCGCATCAAATGGTTCAAATGGGGCACCAACAACGACAACCGAACTGGCACAGTCAAACACAATTCAACGTAAACATCGCGCTCGGCTGGGATTCTGCTAGCCTCCATGCGTTTATTGAGTGTCTCCAAAAGGGTTTGCAAAAGCGGAAGCACAGCCTTGTAGAGGGCTTCGAACCGGCCACCCCCAATGGAGCGGAAAAGAGCTCTTAGCAAGTGCGAGTAAACAATGGGATGCTGAGCAGTTGATGTTAGCTTGAGGGACTCAATAATCAGATCCTTGAAATGGGGTAAAATCACCTGCTCATTGGTTTGGGGGAAAAGGTTTACGGCCATAAAGCAAAGCTTGAATAGCTGGAGTAAAATGTTGGTCTTTTCGAGATCGCCCTCGCCCAATTCAGGCAGTTTTTTGATCAAGAAACGGAGCAAAAGCCCACTGAAGTTTGCAGATGTGGTCTCATTGCCCAAAAATAGCTGTGTAATATGCAAAATGGCCTTGTTGCGGAATGTAGCCTGGAAGAAAAACTCGAGCTCAGACTCGATGATCTCATTAAAAGTTGCAGCATCTACATGAATAAACACCGTAGCAAATACTTCCATGAGCTCTTTCTCGTCTTTTGAGGTGATGATAGGCAATGAATGGCTAAAATCGTGTTTCTCTGGGACCGGCTGTGAAGGAGAAGCGAAAAAAAGCATACCACTAATCACTTGTTTAAACAGTTGACGGAAAAGGTTCACATCGTTATAGCTGAATCCACGGGCACTCTCATCCCACTGTTGGGGGGGAATATTGGGGGGCGGAGCTGGGTTACACTTTTTAAAGCCAAACATCACGGTCTTGAGGAACGCCATCAGGTTCTTGAACACGTACTTTGCATCCTTGATTTCCTGGCTAGAACGCGATTCGCCATGGATTTGTATGATGGGCTGGTCAAGAACCTGGGTCATACTGAGATCGATTCCCTCTGAGCCCTGCTGTACCAGGTCGCGATAAGTGCGGTTCAAATCAGTGAAACGGTCAACAAAGGATCTCAGAATCACCACCATCATATTACGGCCTTCTTGATGATCTGGCAACAGCAATACACGCTCCATAAAATTGAGCAGCAGCTTGGCGCTCATGATCTGAAAACTGGTGGCCAGCTGGTTGTTTTGCAAGTTGCGGCAATATACACGTACTGCTTTCCAAATTTGTGAGACGCTCAACTCGTTGCGAACGTGATGGATCAAATCCGCCATTGTCGAGTATGCTAAAGGCCAAAGAGTCTCCTGAGCAGTCAAACCAACACCGATCAGCACGCGTTCCTCGAGCAAGATATCCACCTTGGAGATGAAATATGTGCGGAAATCGGTGCTTAGAATATGACGCATTGATACCAACAGTTCTTTGCGGGCACTGCTTAGCTCGGGAGGACAATCTTTGAGCAACCGTACCACGAAATTGGGCACCAAGTTGTAATATGGCTGGAGAAAAGTGGAGAAAGCCCGCAGAGCGTAGGCGAGAAACGACATGATTTTGATTTGGGCAGTAATAAAGTCGTGGTAAGCCTGCTTGTTGTGGATATTGGCGCTCACACCAGTAAACATCTCGCCTCTTGAAGTGGCAGCAGCGTGCTCCTTGGCCTGAGGAGCAGCCTCCATGCTCAGCATCTCGATAATGAGCGGTAAAAATACTGGCAACGTTTCTGGTACGAGCTGTTTATGGTTGGAGTACAGCAAAACAATAATAATGGGGCATTCTGTGAGAACCTTAAACGAGGCAATGGCGGGCTGCACCTGCTGGTCACCTCCGGCAACCGCACCACTGGATCCACCGGCTACGCTACTTTCGGGAGAAGCACTGAATCCAGGAGAATTTGACGCAATATTCGAATTAAACTGCTCCTCTACTAGTTGACGCATGTTCTTGAACGCTTGTACAACAAACTCGAAAAAGGGTTTGACGCTATCCTGAAGCTGTTGCTTGTAGGCGCGGTGCAAATTTGTAAAGATACGCATGCAAATAAGTCCATTTTCCTCATTATCAGTGCGCAAAACCTGCATCACTACGCGAAGGATGTCGCTTGTGACTTTTTGTAGTGCGCTATTTGTCTGCAATCGACTCAAAACATCCAACAGAGTGTGGCGAAGTCGATGTTCAATAGTTTGAATATGCATTGAAACCGGGATGGACTCCAAGAGCCCCAGAATCACGGGTACAAGGGTGTTGACGACGGCATCAGGATCGCTGGAAACCTGATGAAGCTCGACGCTATCACGTAAATCAACGGCAGCGCTGAGTTTCGCCTTTAAATCACTTTGTGAGTCCGTTAATCGCTCTGCAAACACCGAAACGATGCTCATGGCTGGACTCTGAAATGACGGTGGGAGCCTAGCTTGAATAAATTGATTACAAAGTGGCTCAAGTCACGTGGCCCAAATTTCACAGGGGTCGTGTGAGGGAGGGGGTAGAGGGGGGTTGGCGGCAGAGTACCAACCAGGGTACCAACCAGGGCACCAACCAGGGCACCAACCAGGGCACCAACCAGGGTACCAACCAGGGTACCAACCAGGGTACCAACCAGGGTACCAAGCAACTAGTAACCATTATCAAAAAGCTTTCACCTTGGCACACTTGTATTCCACCTATGGCCCAGTCGCACTCGTAAAAAGCATTAATATCACAACACACTAGAATCTTTCATACACCATCTAGACTACCCTTGCCTTGAGGGCCCTAGAATCTCTATCTTATCTTCTCCACACTATAGTGGTGACAAATTTGCTTATTAAAAAGGACGTTGGGACTTGAGCAGGTCCTAAGTAAAGTCGATGGACACTGATCTCGCCCAGAGTGAGTCTATCTGGCCAGGAAACGAACCTACGTACTATATATACATTAACCCACCTCTACACGGCCTCTGTGTTTACATTTGAAACGCTCTCACTTGGTCTTGAAACCAATACAACCTCGCTCTCAGTATCACCACCCCTTGTTGACGACTTTTCAAATTTTGTTACATTCCAGCTATTTCTCATTGCTGTAGGTATGTGGGTAACATGGGAGACGGTAGACGGTCCAGAGTGTCGTTCTCAGTAACGCTATGATCCCCTGCATGAGCCAACGTTTGACCTCGACGACATTTGTTTTAGAAATGTCACATCGGTTGGGCTCCATCGCTCTGATGGCGCTAAATTGACCTTTCAAGACAAGCCAAACACATACAAACACGGCCATTATTATGAAATTTCTTTACAAATAGTTAATGAACGCTTTGAGCTGCAAGCCTCCATGTGTTTGGGTCTTTTTGCCCCAATAAAAAATCCCTGCGTACAGTAGCACGGGTTCACCTCCTGTTACGATGCAGTTCTCTGAGGGTGCTGTGTTACTCGAGTGTCTTGCAGAGGTTTGGCGTTTCCAAGGCATTGTGGCTGGAATATCATTAAGGTCAACTGTGCACTTGGCAGCTCTTTACAAGCTAAGGTTGTAATATGAGGTTGTAATATGTGGTTCCATGTCATTGAATCACTCGTTGTATTTGCGAACCAATCTTCAAATGTCAAAGTGCCTCAACGACATGCCAACTGTACTCACTGAGCTGCGAGTATAGAAAGAGCAAGGGTCTTGAACGATACTGTCGGATCCTTAGCTCTCCACTCATGCTACTGCTTTCCGCATATCTGGGGATCTTGTTTGTCCCCCTACAAAGTAGTGGCATTGCGTATTCTGCATATGCAATGCAGTACATTTTATGCAAGTGTCCTCCTAATTATAACTCGCAATAACGTCGTTGGAATTTCACGTAGAAATTGTGTAATTGTACTGAGGTGATGCTTGCTTCAATTAAGCAGAGGCGTGAGCGTTGAGCGTTCTGGGTGTCAGCTGGGATTGTGTTTGGCTCATTTATTTAAAAGGTGTACATCTCTCATATTCTAGATATTACATTTACGTTCCTTACCAGAACTCTGGGCGACTATCGTTTAGCTTATCTGTGTTGGCAACGGTTTCCGCATGAAGTATGCTGGGATCGTCTATCTCGATATCGCAAAGTCATTGGTCCGGGATCGGCGGGGTTGGGAGGCCCGTATGTCCTGGGGGATGAAAAAGACGCGATTCGCATCTGTTTGAGTATGTAAAGGGGTAAATAATTTATTTTTCACATCTTGAAACTTACCCCAAACCGAGGGGGGGTTGTCCCACAGACGCCCAGGTGCACAGAGGCTCCTACTGGGTGATTATTTTTTGAGGCATTGCATGATCAACGTTGCATCGACCAGTGCTAAATGTGTAATATAGTGTAATTACGTGTGATGATAGCCATGTGGTATGTGCGCGAACGGTACGAGCTGTCTCATCAAGTCAAATGGGTGGGGTCAAATGGTATATATCGAGCGAATGACGCCTTTGGCAGACGCCCTAAATTGAGTTAATCCTATTCGTCTATTCCTTAATGTACCATACTCTTCCAGGGACAATCAATGTGCCACAATTTGTACAAAGCGTCGAGCACTTGCCCCCGCCTTACATTTGAGATTGCATGATATGTGCTCGGTGACTCTGGCAGAATTGTAGCCATTATGGTGAGAATAACCGCCGAAATGTCAGTACAAGGGAAATACTAGGATATTCATTCAGCTTTTTACAGGTTTGAACGCATAGTTTTACATATTTACGGTGGCGATGCCAAAATACTAGCGATAAAGGGAATGCCTTAACATCTCAGCGACCCTGCATGATGCATAAGTGACCGTTATGGCATGTTTCAAGAACCTCAATCAAGGGATGAAAATTTGTAGCTTAGGTTCTGGAAAGCAAAGGGAGCCTAGGAACTGCTTTTATTTTGTACCGGGATTCTAGTCTGGACTTTTTGCGATGATTGTGGGTGCAAGCTCAGGAAGCCGATCGGCGGCGCACGCAATCGCTGTTCAGTAGATCACCATACTGTAAACTGCATATCTCCACATGTATCGTGCCCCCCTTTCTACCGATCTCCCGGGGTATATAATGGGGACGCTGCCCATGTCTTGAACCTCATCAACCCCTCTTCCTTTCAAATGCTTTACAACACTATCTTCTCCACTCTGGCTCTTTTGAGCTTAACCGCTGCTGCTGGCGTTCCTGCCCCCAAGGTTCTCTCGCTCCCTCTCAGCAAGTCCAAGTTCGACGGCAAGCTCAGAGGCGCACCTCTTGGCAAGCGTGACGAACCCAGCGTTGCTTTGTCCAACCAGCACACCTACTACACCTCTGATATCGAAATCGGTACCCCTGGCCAGAAGGTTTCAATCATTATTGACACCGGCTCCTCTGATTTGTGGGTAGACAACACGGTCTATGATCCTTCCAAGTCGTCCACTTACCATGACAATGGTAGACAATTCTCCATTGTTTACGGTGATCAGAGCTCTGCTTCCGGTACTTTTGGCACTGAGACCGTTTCCTTTGGCGGCGCTACTGTCAAGGACGCTAACTTTGCCTACGCCTCTCAGAGTACCCTTAATGGCCAAACCATCTTTGGTGTCGGGTATGCCACTGGTGAGGCTAGCCCAACAGAGTACGATAATGTCCCCGTCCAGCTTAAGAAACAGGGTATCATTGAGAGCAATTCTTACTCCTTGTGGCTCAACTCTTTTACCGATGACCAGGGCTCCATTTTGTTTGGCGGTGTTGACCACTCCCTCCACGATGGTGAACTTGGCCTCGTGCCTGTTGTCAGCGTCATTGAGTCTGATGGCCAGGGTGGAACTTTCAGACCTTCTAGTTTTACTCGTTTGACCATCACCCTCAACTCCATTGGTCTCTCTAAAGATGGCAAGAGTGGCAAGATCGTCGAGGGTGCTGCTGCCCCTGTGCTTCTCGACAGCGGTACCACCACCGGCCGCTTGCCCACTGAGTGGGTCGATGCTATTGCCCATTCTCTTGGTGCTGAGTACGATGACCAGATCCAGGCCTACATTGTCGACAAGCCCTCTGGCGGTAGCCTTGACCTCGAGTTCTCCGGTGTCACTATTAATGTCCCTCTTGAATCGTTCCTTCGCCCTATCTACTTGGTCGGTGGTGGTATTTACCAAAAGAATGGCCAGGATGCCTACACCATCGGTGTCGAGGGCTACGGGCAGGGTGTCAATCTCGATGATGGCAGTATCCTTATTCTCGGTGACGCGTTCCTCAACGGCGCCTACGTTGCTTATGATCTTGATAACAACGTTATTGGTCTCGCAAACGCCAAGACTGGCCAAGTTCAGGGCAGCAACGTCGAGGCCATTGGCTCCAATGGTATCCCCGGCACCAGCGCTCCCGGCTACGCCAGTGCTACTGTTAGCCACTCTTCTTACACCTTGCACACTGCTACCGGTATTGCCAACTAAGTTATTGATAGATAGTGTCTATTTAGTTTATTAAATTTTGTTATTGAGCTCCATTTTGAAGCTGCAACACGAGCAGCTCCTCTGCGTCATTTCATAGCCGCGAATTGTTGTGTACAACATGTGCAACACCTCACTACAACATTTGTATCGTCGACCAGAGATTACAATTCAAGCAACGACTTTGGAACTTTTCACCCAGTGTCGTACTATACATCTACTCAATTCAAGAACTAAACTACACAAAGGTGTTGACAACACATGAGTTGATAACACCTTAAGGTAGATTATAGAGAGCTTTTCAATTGTGACTAAATTTAGGTATCCTTGCATATCTGTATGCAGATTCTTGCAGATATATTGACACAATCTCGTTTATCGAGAGGTGTTTGCGGGGAGAGAAGCTTTGAATGCGTAAATATCCCTGACATGTCTGTGAGTAGCTCCACATAAAGAGCCAATACTAAAACTCAGGCTTTGTGCTAATTTCTCAAGGCGTTCCTCGTCTTACGCAAGCATCAGCCTGCTCATACCGACGGGTAGGGTTATGCATGATGCAAGCCTCTAGATCTCAGACACCCTGCACTAAATAGGCAATTACTCGGAAATAAACTATTCTGCTTGCCTATCAAGACCATTTTGTTTCACATTGTGCGGATCAACGCCGGATCCTCAAAAGTTCAAGTTGCAGAGGGCGACCGGGCGAATGCACTCAATTACGGCGCTTGGACAGCACTTAGGTAATCCAAGGATTTACTATGGATTTATTGTATATATTCCAACAAATCAACACATATAGTTGAGCACCACTTTGATCAACATACTTATGGGCGGGTGAACCTTGTGCTAGGTGGTGTTGAATAGCCCAAGAGTATACTCTGGCACCGATAATTCCAGTCCTTGCTCAGCTACACCCCTTAGCACCCCCCAAGTCCTCTACCCGAGTGCCGCCTTTAAATCAGGAAAATGCTGGGCGTTTAACAAGTTTATCGGGCGCATCCGTATGAGGGTAGCTTTGGTATATATGTAAACTGTTGGGTTTTATATAAAGCAGAATCGAGGATCTCGAGAATCCCTTGTTGTTAAATAGACATCCGGCAGATGATTTGCACGTGTATTCCTAGTTTGTCACGTCTTAGCTGTGAGGGGTGCAGAGGCGTGCATAGGCGTACATCATGGTCTAAGGGCAAAGCCAAAGCTGCTTGGCAGTGGTTCCAGGAAGAGGGCGCGCGATAAGGCACTCATACGGCCTAGTATGTTTTTTTGTTGATTGAGAGTTTTGGAGTTCATTGATTCCCGTCCGCAGTCATTGTGTTTTCCTCCAAATATTTCGTGACGTAGGCTGACCATCATGCATGCAGGTGAGAATTTCGCACGCAGACGATCAGGGTATAATAACCGACGGGCGCCCCACTGTGTGGCCTCTCTTCTGTAAGCACCCCAATGTTTGTCAAGAATTTGTCTCTCGCTTTGGCCCTTTGTGGCTCCGCTGTTGCCCAGTCTGATGAGGATCTCCCCTTTTGTGACGAGATTGAGACTGCTGCTTCCGTCCCCGTCACCAACACCTTTGCAAACTCTACTGCCGGTGCCATTACTGAGACCCAGACCACCACCATCACCACTACTACCTGCGCTACCGGTACCACCACCGGTGCTGATGGCAAGCCCACTACCTGGACCTCTACCCAGACCTTGACTACCACTTTCTGCCCCGATAGCGAGAGCGAGAGCGGTAACGGCACCCCCGCCCCTGGTCCCGGACCCGAGCCCACCAAGACTGACAAGTCTGCAGTTCCCACTGAGGGCGCCGACGTCACCAAGACCAACATCATCACCATTACCACTACCTCTTGCGAGACTGTGCCCACTACTGATGCTAACGGTAAGCCCACTACTATTACCAAGACTCACACCATCACCACCACCTCTTGCCCCCCTGAGGAGGCACCTACTGCTCCTGGCCCCAAGGCTCCTGAGGCTCCCGCTAGCCCCAAGGCCCCTGCCTCCCCTGAGGCTCCTGCTAGCCCCAAGGCCCCTGCCTCCCCTGAGGCTCCTGCTAGCCCCAAGGCTCCTGCCTCTCCTGAGGCTCCTGCTAGCCCCAAGGCCCCTGCCTCTCCTGAGGCTCCCGCTAGCCCCAAGGCTCCTGCCTCTCCTGAGGCTCCTGCCCCTAGCCCTGCAGTCAGCCCTGCCGCTAGTTCTAACGCCGCTGAGGTCCCCTCCACCTCCGCCCCTGCCGTTGCCAACGGTGCCATTCGCAACACCGCTTTCGGTCTTGCCGCTGTTGTCGCTGCCATTTTGTAAGCTTAATGTAATTAATATACCTCAGTAATGCCAATTAGAGATTTATGGTTTATACCAGTGCGTTCCCCTAATGGGATCAATCAGTGGTTGGAAAGGAAGCATCACCCTTGAGCTGTAAACTATCAGCGATACCGGCGCTTCCATAACAGATTTTATCCTGCGGTCTCAATCACCTCGATGCTTGGTCGCTCGTACACAGAAACAGTGATTTGAGTGTGTTTAATATTACAGTGGAAGTAAGGTCTTGAATAACAAGTCAATGAGTCTGCATTATATTCATATGTCTGGCTACCCGATGATACTGC
>JAKTWN010000090.1:0-19025 GCA_030582035.1 Wickerhamiella occidentalis
GTGTAGCACTGTTCGCCCGCACGCAGCTTCTGGTTCTCTGCCATCAATTGCTTGACGGCCTCCTGTAAGTCGCGGTTAACTTGGTTAACCTCGCTGATCTTGGTCTCAGTAACAACCGATGCGCGCATCAGGTCTTGGATCCGCTTCTCAGCCAGCTCCTGGGTCTGAATGGTGGAGCTGATAAGCTCCTGGTTCTGGGCTCGCATTTGCGCGAGCGTGTTGTCCAGCTCGTACCGCCAGGAAAGGGGCAGCTGGGAGAGGTGGTCGAAGTTGGCCTTCTCTTTGGTGGCCTTCGCGTTGATGGCAACCTGGCATTCGCGCCCCCGCTTTATAGACTCGGGTGGGTCGCTTTTTTTTTTTTTTTTTGGTAGAAACTTTTTTTTTTTTTTTGATAGAATTTAGTTAAATACAGGTCAATTGACCTGGGCGCACCTAATCGCGCATCTATATCTCTAAACTAAATTAGGCAGCTCAAGGCCGCGGTCAAAGTCCTCCTCTGATACGATGTTGGCACAAAAACAGGGAGCTTGGGCGCTATGCCCGAATTGGTGAAATAGCCCGGAGCCTCTCTTTGTGGGCGGTGGGGTGACCACACCCAAGGGTTGGCAAAAGCCGCCCCTCGAGCTCTAGTACAGTTAAATAGGTCTGTCCAGACTCAGCCTCACGCTGCGATAGCTTTTGTTCGGGTCATTCGTAGGCCGTAGGTGGCTCTAGTCTGTGCGGTTTTAATTGTTTGAATGAATAACGCGCCGCATTCTTGGTTGTTCAAGTGGAGGATGCCAGAGTCGCATATCGCCACATCGCTGCAACCCCCGGTCCGCCGAGCAGGACGTGAGCTCTTTAGTATGTTGGGCTTGAGGGTCATTCTGAGCGACGCGTCGACGCGTCAAATCCGCTACCGGCATGTGCCCTTCTGATCCGTTTCTAGCCCGGGTCAAATCGACAGGAAATGGGTCAATTGTACGGCTTTAGGCCAACGAGTGCTGGCTGAAAAACCGAGTGTATTTTGATGCCACGTCTTGGGGCGAGAATCTATGAAGTGCAGGCTGAGGCCAAGAGACTTTGACGAATACGACAATGATATGGTAGTGAGTTGTAGGGTGCGAGATTAGAGATCGCACAGCAGACTCCTTTATATGTTGCTCTCGAATCGGAGAGAGTAACTCTGGCTTCACAAGGATGCGCAAGCACACAAACATAGTGGCAGTCGTCTAATTCCAGTATGTATCATGGGATTATCGTGTTGTTGACTCACCAAATGGGCAGATGAAACTTCACGCCGTCTCGCCTGATTGGGCTGCTGTGGGTGGCTTTATATCGGCTACTGCCTGCTCCAGGCAGCTAGATGGAGGGTTTTATAGGAAACACATCCATAATCCACACTGTCGGGCAACTGTAATCAAGATCCGCTAATCAAGATCTGCGAATCTAGATCCGCTAGATCCAGCCTGCGCTACCACTATCTCTCTACACCTACCTACGCGTGACTTATTCACCACCCATACGCGTAATTTAGCAGCTCGCGTCCAGGGCAAGGGTTTATATCACGACCTGCCACCCACCACCCTCTACCACCCCCTGGCCACCCCTACTCCTGACCACCACCTCCATGATTTCACTACCGGCGCTCGCGCTTAATATAAATTACCAGGAGCATCGCGACACGCTCAAGCTGTTTCTGCAGTCATACACGTCGGATAATGACGATTTGGAGGCCGATCCTCTCATGGTCGACGAGAACCGCACGCCAAAGTACATGGACATTTTGCAAAAAGTCGCCAACCGCGCGCCCGGGAGCGAGAAGCTCACGATTGAGCTGGACGATCTTTTCCGGTTTGAGCACAGCAACAAGACCAACAACACAAAATACCTCGTGGACTACATCACCGAGAACACTGCGCACTATGTTGATCTGCTGTGCGGGGTTATTGACGAGCTGATGCCAATTCCTACGCGCAGCCCTGACCATGACTCGGACGTCATTGGTGTGGTTATCCGCCAGCGTCTCGAGCGCAACCGCATGCTCGAAGAGGAAGCCCAAGATAGCATAGAGTTTCAGGCCAGGGGCGAGGCTCTCAATTTGTTTCCGCCCGAGCTGACGCGTCGTTACGTGCTCTACCTCAAACCCTTGACCCCGGCCACGCGTCCCAACGGCACAAAGTACCTGGCGGTGCGCCAAGTGCACGGAAAACATCTCGGCCGGCTCATCACCATCAGAGGTATCGTAACACGCGTTTCCGACGTCAAGCCCGTGGTCGTGGTGCAGGCGTACTCGTGCGATAAATGCGGCAACGAGATCTTTCAGGAGGTCATCGGCCGCCAGTTTACGCCCCTCAAAGAGTGCCCCTCGCCCGAGTGCATCAGCAACAACAGCAAGGGCGAGCTGATTCCCGTCACGCGTGCCAGCAAGTTTGTGCCATTCCAGGACGTCAGGATCCAGGAATTCGCTGACCAGGTGCCCACGGGCCAGGTCCCTCGATCCCTCACTGTGTTCCTCAAGGGGCCCATCATTCGCTCCTGTACTCCCGGTGATATGGTCGACTTGACCGGTATTTTCTTGCCAAGGCCGTATACTGGGTTCAAAGCACTCAAGGCGGGTCTGCTCACCGATACTTACCTCGAAACGATGTACATTCACCACCACAAGGTCCAGTACAACCTCATGACACCGGTTAGCTCGATCGAAAATCAGGTGGACGCCATTGCCGCTAGTGGCAAAGCGTATACACAGCTCGCCAGCAGCATAGCACCGGAGATTTTCGGCCATGGCGACGTCAAAAAAGCCCTGCTGCTGCTCTTGGTGGGCGGCGTCACGAAATCTATGGGCGATGGTATGAAGATCAGAGGAGATATCAATATCTGTTTAATGGGTGACCCCGGTGTTGCCAAATCCCAGCTCCTCAAGTATATTTCCAAGGTCGCCCCTCGCGGTGTGTACACTACCGGTCGTGGTTCTTCGGGTGTTGGTTTGACGGCGGCAGTTATCCGCGACCCCGTATCGGATGAGATGATCTTGGAGGGTGGTGCGCTTGTTTTGGCAGATAACGGTGTTTGCTGCATCGATGAATTTGATAAAATGGACGACTCGGACCGTACAGCGATCCATGAAGTCATGGAACAGCAAACAATCTCCATTGCAAAAGCCGGTATGGCCACCACTTTGAATGCACGCACGTCGATCCTGGCGGCTGCAAATCCCATTTATGGCCGCTACAACCCCAATGTGGACCCAGTCAAAAACATTAACCTGCCGTCCGCGCTGCTTTCGCGTTTTGATTTGCTCTTTTTGTTGCTGGACGTTCCCAGTAGAGAAAACGACGAGCGTCTAGCTGAGCACGTCACATATGTCCACTCCAACTCTGCAGCGCCCGCAGCCGGAACCGACACAGTCAGCTCAGAGGTTCTTCGGCACTATATCGCAAGAGCGCGCGAGTTTAGACCTGTTTTCCCTCCAGAGGTTGCAGAATACGCCGCCGAAGCATATGTGCACCTTCGCCAGCGTGAGGAGCGCGTCGTCCTCCAGAATAAGCGCAGTTTTGGTCGTGTGACGCCGCGTCAGCTTTTGGGTATTTTGCGTATGGCCCAGGCTTGTGCCCGTATCGATTTCAGCGAAACTGTGACCCGTCAGCATGTCGAGGAGGCTTTACGTCTCAACAGCGCCTCCAAGGAGTCCCTCGATAATAGCAGCGGTGAGCACACGTTAGAGGACCCTGTGGTGCGTTGCTACAAAACTATTGTAGATATCTTGCAGGCCGAGGAAGACAACCGTAAGCTCCTGGCAGATGTTCAGCAGCATGTGCTGGTGACGGGTGTTCAAGAGTCTGAGTTTGAGGACACGATCCAAACGTATTGCGCGCAGAATACGCTCCGGCTGGACGGCCTATGGCTCGAGTTGGTCGATGCCAACGAAATGCTCGAGTAGCGCCAGTAGTAGCCGCCCACCACCCTACGTTACTCTATTTATTAGACTGTAGTCCCATAATAATCTGTTGGATATGAATATTGATCGACATCTAAGGTTAGAACTAGCCGTCTATAGTACATTCATCTCTGTGTGTGTGTGTGTGTGTGTGTGTGTGTGTGCGACGTGCAACCAACGGCCTACGCTGATGCAACAGCAGATAGTGCGGGTCACACGCCTGTCGCTAGGGTTTATGGTTGAGTTGAACCGGATGCCACTACAAACACTCTAAAAACACTCTCTTACTCTACACCTACTACAAAGACATCAAAGATGCAACAAAAGTGAGGATAAGGCGGGAACGAACGTCCACGATATCCTCGGGCACCAGCCAGATGAGGGCACCCAGCTTGCGGGCAATAGAAATTGCAAGCTTAGCGTTGTCGTAGCCATCACTGGTAACCAGATCATAATCGACGTACTCAGGCTTGATACCGTTAAGCAAGTCAAGCAGCCACACGCCCGAACTGAGCGAAGGATCCTTGAAGCTGCGGATCGAGCTGGATTTGCCGCCCTTCTTGATAACCGAGTGTGCCCATCCGAGAATCTCAGAGTCAGTGAGGTTTTTGCCGTTCTTTGCCAACGAAGAGAGCGTGTTGTCGATGTTTTTACGCATCAGTTGCCAGACGATTGCCAACACAAACGTGCGATTACCATCGACCACATCGGCACCATCGATACCGACTAGCGAGAACCCATTGTCTTTACCGATATTGACCGCGTAATTGCAGTTTTCAATAGCCTTGAACTGTAGCATCTCCTGTTCCTGGTTTGTGGGTCGCTTGTTGACGTACCTCCAGTTGACAACTCCCGGTAGAACCTTATCGTAGCCTTGAAGGAGGATGATACCGTCCTTGAGGTCTTCAAACAGCGACACGACGGGGGGATCGACATCCAGCGAGTTGAGCCAAAGAGTGAATACGCGCGCCTCACGCTCACCCTCGGCATCGAAATCTTCCACGGCGATCTTTTCGGTTTCCTCGTCAATGGGGTCGAGTGCCGGCCAAGTGTTGAACAAATGGGCCACAAACGACAGGTTGAGCTTAGGGTTGCCGGCCACCAGGGCAGCAGGTGTAAGGTACTTGCGAGCACCGATCTTGCCTGCATTTTGCAAGACCTGTTCCGCGCGGTCCATGAGGTTGCTGGTCTGGAGGGGCGACCGGTCACAGTACTCAGGGGCGATCTGGGCCAACAAAACGGCATAGTTTTCAGCGTCCTTAACATCTCCCGAGAAGTTGGTGACTGTGCGGTGCCAGCCAGCGGCCTTGAGGTGGTAATTGAACCAGCGAAGCAAAATCTGCTCGGGGGGCAGTCGCAAAAACTGTTCGAGGGTCTCGTCCTCCTCCAAAAGACGATACAGCTCTGGGTGTTGCTTGATATCGACTTTAGCCAAAAGACCTTTGCGGATAATCTGCCAAATCAGACCCAAAATCAGGTGCTCGCGGCCGTTCATGATATCCTCGGCATGGACATTCACCACAACGAGGCCGATACCTTTGCACGAATTGATGACCACATTTGCGTTCTCAATCATTGTAAAGTTGTTGAGGGGCTTCTTGCGGGGGAAATTCAAGACACGAGTGTCGATAGTATCGGGAACACTGTCATTGACCAATTTGGCGAGGATCAGCGAGTCCCTGCACTCGTCAAAGAGCTGGTTTGTGTCGGTGGGGAGGGGCAACCGCGACCCGATATCGGCATCACCCGCCAGGACAGCGTTGATGTGCGAGGTGAATTGTGTGCGCTCCTCGTCGTCGATAGTGTGCTGAGATCCGGTGGATCCGTAACCGTCCATGACAATTTTGGTCTTTGCGGCGCCGGAGGACGCGCGCGGTCTAGTTTCAGGGGGGTTGAGGTGGCCGGCGGCGGGCTTCTTGCCTGGCTTGGGGGGTTTGGGTGGCTTGACGGGCGCGGGACGGGACGAAGCAGTCTCGTTGAGCTTGGAAATGAGCTGGCAGTAATCCTCGAGCTCTACGCGGCCACTAGCATCGAGATCAACCTTCTTGAGCGTCTCGCGGACCTCATCGTACGAGCCACGGCCCGTCTTGGACACGGCAGTGATCACTTGCTGCTTCTCGAGGCTTCCCTGGTCATCCACGTCGAGGCGTTGGAATTCATCGAGCAAACTAAACAACTCCTGCTGATCAAGTTCAGGGAACTTTTTCTGTAGCTTTAAAACATTCATTCAGCAATGGATGGTAATGGGGGATGTTGCTTATGTGGTGTGTGGCGGGCCATCTGTGAGGTAGCTGCAGGCAGGCACAGGCAGGCACAGGCAGGCGCAGGCAGGCGCAGTGGTTATGGCAGTAACTATGGGAGCAGGGCTATGAGAGCACTATGAGAGCCTGCCCGCTATGGAGCCTGGCCCGCCAGCCGACCCGCTTATAGTTTCGCTATACAAGTGATTGATAAAATATGGATAAATACTATGACCGCTCTTTCGAGACATTCAATGCTTGTAAACAGCAGCAGGCTCTTGATAGTAATCGAACCTTTGTGGAGGTGGAGCGCCATGGTAGGGTTGGGGTGCATAGTGGGGCTCCACCGGTGCATAGCCTGAAGACATTTGAGGAACGGGGGATGGGCTGTACCGGAGGCAGCAGGACCTGAGTGTCCACAAAATTTCAGTCAAAAGCGCGGCCGCTACACACGCCCACGCAGCACCCAGGCCAGAATTGTTCATGGACGCACTTACCCCAAACGAGCCCACAGTGTCGTTAAACTTGGAGCTGTAAATTTTAAACATGCCAGTGGCAACACCAGCAGCTATAAGAGCCAATAAAAAGCAGAGCGAGCTGATCAATGATAAGCAGCACCCCATGATGGGCGAGCACATGCTCAAAACACCAAGAATCACCATGGCCGCGCTTAGCAGAATGACGCCGATAAAGCAGCCCCATGTGGTGTAGGAAAGAGCCTTGAGCGCACCATCGTACTTGCTGACCTCGCTGGGAAGCTCTTTTACAATACTCGAGGCGGTGGACGACGAGTTGCCCAGGATCCCCACCAGATCAAACCAAAATGGCGTGGTTGGCGACTTGCAATCGGAGATATTGCTCGAGTCTGATCCATAGCAGTAGCCATTGATTCCAACTTGGTAGTAAAGGTGGACACCTGCATCCTCCGCTATGCCACTGGCCGAGACGCCAGAGACGCTGATTTTCGATAAATCGAGGCTCATAAAGTAAACTTTGGATAATCCCTTGTTCCAGGAGCTAAGGAACGCGATAAGGGCAGTTATCAGTGTTGCTAGTGCAAAAACTATTGCAACAATACCTATACACGATCTTCCTGACATTTCCTAGGGTCGGTGAATCCTCTGTGTTTATAAATACCGGTGGTGTTTTAAACCATACAAAGGGGCTGAGGCTGAGTAAACCCCCAAGCCAATATCGGGCAGTGGTGCATGAAGATGCATATACATAGATCGACCCAGATTGGGTCTGAGGGGGCCCGTTTGAGGGATTAGCTGGTATAAACTGGGAGTTGAATCAACTCAACAGCAAAATTTCACGTTGAATACTATAGATCTCGCGCTTGATCCAAGCCAAGCCTGCGCCTCCTTGGCAAAGTGGCGAGTGGACTACAGAGTCAAGAGCAGATGAGCCACACAATTTAGCGGTGGCAGAACCAAACATCATCTGTAGCTTGATACGCTCGGCCATGGATGCCGATCAAGTCTTTCACTTGGGCACGCGTCAACTAGATTTCTTGGTATGTTCCTTTTTGAAATAAAGAGGCTCTAGAGTAACAATATGTTGTAATGTCACATTTACAGTGTAATACGCGCGCGCTGGGAGCAGCTTTTATTGTAGTCCAGCAAACTACACAGATCTTGAAGTGAGCGCGTCTGCCACTCAGGATGAAGTGAAGAAGCGATCTCACAGGGTGAGGAGCCTGGCTTATTAGACACTGACAACGAGCCACAAGTCCTTGACATGCATGAGATCACCGGCAATAAGGATGCGTCTGCCTTTACCTTGCTCGGGTTTTCTTCATTGACGAAAACCAGTACCAGAAAGCGTGATTCAGCTTCTGAACTGGGTGGTCGAACTTCCTACGCGCAAGGGTGGAAATATACTAATTTGATCCACTAACTAAATTATGATAAACTGAATCTGTGCGATCCTCTTCTGAGCCTATTTTATATACTAATTTTGAACCCTCTATTTGTGTTTGATTGTGATTGTGATAGTCGCGATAGATCACCCCTTTTATATTTAGTAGGCCTGCAATGTCGCTTCGATCTAGGGTCTAGAAGTGTAATGCAGACCTACTTGCTGGGACCGGTAGGCGAGCAGCTTACCAGCTGGGCCTTCCAGGAGCGCGGCGTCTTGCGTGTCAAGAGCGCGCATCACTAAGGGCGACTCAAGAGGTTGCTGGGGGTCGCAGGATTCGTACCTGTAGCCAGGAATATCCTACTAGATACTGATACATCTGCCTGCTACACCTACTTGGCAGCCTTCTTGGCAGGGGCTTTTCTCGGCTTTGCGGGTGCCTTCTTGGCAGGGGCCTTTTTGGTAGCAGGTTTCTTTTTGGCTTTGATGTACTTATCCTTGGCCAGCTCGGTCTCAAGCGTCACTTCTTCGACTTCTGGCTCGGCCTCCATATCATCCGCAACTATACCATCCAAGTCAGGGAGTGCCTCCTTTTTGGCTGCGACCTTGGTATCCACAAACTTCATAAACGGTACTGGGTGGGAAGATGTGTTGTACTTGCGGGTGAATGCGGTTTTGACAGCAGTAGGAACCGATTTGTACACTTGTTCTGGAGTTTGGGGCCCGACTGGCAACTCCATAATCACATCAAAGTCTTCTCGCGTTAGGTAGTATTCATCCATAACATTGATAATTTGGCCAATTGCGTCCGCTCCCTTGGCCTTGAGTGGGCTCAGGAGCATCTCTACAAAATCAATAATAAACTCAGTGCGCAGTGTTTGTGAGCCTGCCCAAACACGCAGACGAGTGTGAGCCTCGAGCTCGGCCAGCAGACGTTTATACTTGCCACTCTTGGAGTTATTGCCGAGCCACGCACTAAACGCAAGCATCGATTTGGTAGGTCCGTTGATGTAAAATGAAGGGATTACACACGACAGCATCGCATGTACTGGCATGAGACTCCAGTGCTGCTCGCTTCCGTGAATGTACCGGTCCACCAGGTCGCCATCGCTTATTGCTTCTGCCGCTTTAGCTGCCTGAGTCAATGGGTCGCCGCCTCGAGGGGTCGTATTGAGATAGTTTTCCTGAACCATTAGGGGCGCAAATGCATAGTCATTAAAGTAGAGCTCGACCTTGCTGTCGATATCACTGTCGCGCCAGGTCATGGGGCTGAGGTATTTTTGCACGATATCAAACGGCTTGAGAGCACTCTCTTTCTCCCACCCTTTGGCGAATTTCTGACCTTGCTCGGAGCTCATGGACTTTTTGGAGGTGGAGTACGCGCTCAGCAAGTTGATGATTTGGCGGATGTCACTGCGAGTTTGAGCGGCCAGCTGGTCTAGTGTGGCGCCGTCCACCTGTAAATTCTCTGCCATTGCAATCGATTGCACTCTTTTCCGGATAGAGCTGGCATCCGGCCGTCTGAACGGGAGCTCAAAGCAGATTTTGTCAAATGGTCTCATTTTGGGCAGTGTACGCTCGTTGCAGATCATAATTAACGGTACATTGGTTTTACGGGCAAATTGCGCCATCTGACCCACGCCGCCACGGTCTCCCGCGCTCATACCGTCAACCTCATCCATGATGATGCACATGGGCTTGTCGGTTCCCTTTTTGGTGTTCATAAAGCCAGCGAGCGAGGTATTGGACAGAGTATTGGCGACATGCTCCTGTAGCAGCTTCTTGGACCGCGTATCGCTTGCATTGTACTCGATAATGTCGTACCCTTCGAGAGAGGCCACAATGTGAGCAGCGGTAGTCTTTCCGATTCCGGGAGGGCCATGGAGCATAGCGGCGCGGAACTCTGAGCCATCTCCACCACTCTTGAACCCGTTCTTTTGGTTTTTGCGCCAATTCTTGAGCCAATTGGAAAGCTTCTTGACGACTCCGGGGTTTCCACAAATATCACTCATTTGTTTGGGGGCATATTTGGTAGTCCAGAGGTCGGTCTCACGGACAGCACCCGGCTGATCTGGCTCCCTTTTTTCAGCCTTGAACTTTTTCGCTTGCTGCTCAATGGCTTGGTCTTCCTGCTGTTGCTTGTCGCGCGCCCGTTTGGCGGCTGCATCAGTACCACCGCCCGCAGGAAGCATCTCAACAAGTTGGAGAAACCCTTCCTCGTTGATTGTCTTGACTCTACGCTCTTTAGCTTTGGCGATTTTCGACGGGCCAACGTCAGATGCGCCCACCACAAGGGCAGAGGTTTTACCAGAAATGGAGGAGGTAACCTTGGCGCCGTGGGCCTTGGCGAAATTCTCCAGCACGGGGCGGTCGATTTGCGTAAACACGCCTGTAAACACAAATGTGAGACCCATAAAGCAGTCGGGTGCGGCGGTCAGGTCGCCGCTACCCGCGTGATCTGCATCAGCCTTTTTCGCAAACCCAAACTTTCCAGCAGTGGACAGTTCGCTGGTATCTGCGTCAGGGATAGATGCTAAAAGTGCCGCAGCACTCTGATTGTATGTGATCATAGCGCGACACCTTTCTGGACGCCACAATTGCTAGTGACGGCTTGATTAGTAAGGCGGCTGCATCCAGATACGCCAGTCAAGTGGATCAAAGGGTGAAGCTGTGTATATAATAAATTGGTACTAAATAGACTAATTGGTATGTGGAGCAGACATAGTTTGTTCTGACGCAGCTCTCCAGGTCTCCAGGTCTCCAAGGTCTCCAGGTCTCCAAGGTCTCCAGGTCCCCAGCTCTCCCTGCTCCCTGCTTTCCAAGCTCTCCAGATCTCCCCCTGCTCCCAGCCCCCAGCTCCCTGTCCTCCAGATCTTCCCCTGCTCCTGCTCCTGCTCCCAGCCCTCCCCGCTACCCTCCCTGCTCCTCCCAGCACTTAGATAACTGCGTAACAACTTCGCTGTCAAATGTGGTGCACAACTTTGGCGCTTTTAGGCTGTGTTACCGCTCAATTCGGCTCGTTTTTCGACCAAATGTTCCAGCAACAACAACGGCCTCAACAGGATAGCGCCGCGGGCTCAAACCCCATTGAAAAGGCCTACCACGAGGTGCAGTGCGACCAGTACCTGTGCCCTGACTCGTTGACATGTGTTTCCTCTCATCTCGAGTGCCCCTGTCTATTCCCAGATTCTCAAATCAAATGTGTTTACCCCGACAAATCAGCCTATGTCTGTTTTTCTGCCCCCTCGGATGGCGATGGCCCGGACTGCGCATTCCTGTTAGACGCGTTCAATGGCAAGGTTTAAGAGAATCAGGTTGTCCTGAAGCAATTAGTGGCGATAAGTTTCTCAAAGGGCCACGGTTCGCTTTATCACCTCAAGACGCAACTCTGGGTGCCACAAACATCGTAGCAACCGGTTTGTATTTCCACCTCATACATGATGTGTGAACCTATATGGCCCAAACACAATGTCTAAGTGAGTCTCATGAAAAGCATTAGCGGGACCCACCTCAATAGCATTGCCTGCATTGCTAAATATAGTATTTTTAACCTGTACGTGCTCTGAACTGTAAATAATTGATGGCTCATTTAATATTTACTTTATTTTTTGCCGCCCCCTGTCACACAGAATCATGGGTGATGAAACGGGTGTGCGCCAGGGCCTCAAGGAAATGGCATGATGTGTCTGGCTGTAACGGCCTCACCCCACGATTGAGTCGAGTAAACTGAGAAATTGATGATAGACTGTTTGGTAGCAGAGGAAGGCCGCAGGTGAGGAGGTGCCCCGAGAATGCTTTTTCCCCTTGCTACCAGCTGATCTACGTAGATGTAGGAGATTGTATAACAAGTGATACCGCTATAATAATTGTATCGATGCATCCATTTGTGAATTTTCATTTTTTTTCCAAGCATAGGAGCTTCCAGACCCAAGACAAACCCCAAGTTTCAGATCTCTCGAGGTGTCAAAATATCCCCAGTGCCCTCGAGCACTTTCTGTCAAACAATGTCGTATTGTTCAGGGTACCTCATGACCAGTTTCATCAGGGCAGGACAGGTATAAGAGGGGGCCGGTGGCACCAGTTTCTTCACCAAACTTTTCAAATGCAAATCACTTCTGTTCTCCTCAATGTAGCTCTCGCCCAGGCTTTGGCTCTTCCCAATGTCGGCGACTGGGATAACAAGTGTGTCTCTGGAGCCTGCGGTTCTGACAAGGACAAGGGCTCTTCTTCTGGTAACGGTGGCTCTGGCACTGGTGGTGCTGGTGGTGCTGGTACCGGTGGTAGCTCCAGCGGCTCTGGCAACGGTGGCTCTGGCTCTGGCGGTGCTGGCGGCGCCGGAAAGGGTGGCAGCTCTAGCGGCTCTGGCAATGGTGGCTCCGGCGCTGGCGGCGCTGGCGGTGCTGGTACCGGTGGCAGCTCCAGCGGCTCTGGTAAGGGTGGCTCTGGCTCCGGCGGCGCTGGCGGTGCTGGTACCGGTGGTGACTCCAAGGGCTCTTCTGTCTCTTCTGGCTGCTCAACTGGCAAGTGCGGTGAGGTTGGTACTCCCGTCCAGGCTGGAGGCTCTGGCGGCTCCTCTCAGCACCAGTCTGGTGGATCCTCCGGTAGCGCCAGCTCCAAGGACCAGTCTGGTGGCTCTTCTGGCCACGCTTCCTCCAAGGACCAATCCGGTGGCTCTTCTGGTAGCGCCAGCTCCAAGGACCAATCCGGTGGCTCTTCTGGTAGCGCCAGCTCCAAGGACCAATCCGGTGGCTCTTCTGGTAGCGCCAGCTCCAAGGACCAATCCGGTGGCTCTTCTGGTAGCGCCAGCTCCAAGGATCAGTCCGGTGGCTCCTCTGGCAGCGGTAGCTCCAAGGATCAGTCTGGCGGCTCCTCTGGTGCTGGTTCATCCTCCAAGGACCAGTCAGGTGGCTCTTCTGGTAGCGCCCGCTCCGAGCACCAGTCTGGTGGCTCCTCTGGTAGCGCTGCTGCTTCTGAGAACCAATCTGGTGGCTCTTCTGGCCACGCTGCTTCCAAGGACCAGTCCGGTGGCTCTTCCGGCAGCGGTAGCTCCAAGGACCAGTCCGGCGGCTCCTCTGGTGCCGGCAGCTCCGAGCACCAGTCTGGTGGCTCCTCCGGTGCTGCTAGCTCTAAGGACCAGTCTGGTGGCTCTTCTGGCAACGGCCACTCCTCTGGCAGCTCTGGTGGCTCTTCTGGCGATGCCAGCTCTAGCGACCAGTCCGGTGGCTCCTCTGGTAACGGCCACTCCTCTGGTGGCTCTGGTGGTGAAGTCGGCAAGGACAGCGGCAAAAAGGAAAGCTCTTGCGACAAGTGCAAGGACAAGAAATAAATTGATTGAACCAAGATTTGCCAATTGATCAACATACCATGTCTCACGAACTAGTTTAAATATTTATATCGTCAACACAAAAATACTCGAGTAACCCACCCATTTGACACAAAGGTCCAGTAATTCATCAGGATTAAGTCTCATAAAGGATTAAAAGATCTCAGTGAAAGAGTAAGGGACAAAGGTAAGTGAAGCTGTCATGGTACTTGATCTGTTGGGGCTTTAAAAGCCGCGGCTACCAATAAAAACGGCTTGTACTCATGTATGCATGAATTTGCACTTGAGCACCCAAGTTCGGACGTGAAAGGCAAAAATAGCGCGGATAAAACAACACAGGCAACGATTTGATAGTTCAAACAGATACTAATTGATTAAATGGATCGAATATTCAGGGTAAAATACAGACTTCCTTACCAATAATATGCAGCTGTATGTATTTATCAAAGAAGTTTAGGTGTTCTGGAGTTCTTTTCATTGCTTTAATGAGCATTCCCACCGCACCTTTCGACGGGACCTTCTCAAGTGGGACCCGCTCGACTTGCATCCTCAGCTATAAATAAAGCCAGGGAACCCCAGCCAGCAAAGATAAATGGCAGATAATCTAGGTCATGAGGAACCCCACAAGGAAGACGAGGACGTGGAGGACAAGCCAAGTCCCGAGTATATTGCCTTTGTGGAGCAGAATTTGCGCATAGAGGTACTGGAATCCACAACCTCATGGCTTGAGCAGAGACTAAGAGCTCTCGAAGCCATTTCAAGCTCCGATACTTCCACCTATCAAGCAAATGCCAGGGCTAATCCAATTTTGCTTCTGAAACATCTCATACAAGAGTACAAAGCGCGGGTAAGAGATGCTAAAGAGGGGCTTGCCGCTACTTACAGCCGTTCTCGATTTATCCCGGTACCTTTTTGTGAATCCTGCCTTTTTTATCAATTATTTAGCTTTTTAAGTTTAGTCTGGTTACCTGTATTGAGCAGACTTCCGGTGGTTCACCTGCTCTTTCTCTTGTCTGTGTTGATCATCACATTCTGGCTGAGGAACCGTTGCAATACACCGCAGAACAGATACCCTTACTTATTTATTTATAGCAGGGAGACGGTAAAAGGGCCTCAGACGAGTCAGACGTCTCTCAGATCAACTCAGCTAATGAACCCCAGATAGTACAGTAGTCAGGTATTTATGCCAACAGTAGACTTGGAAATTCGCATACCAGCCAATTATCGTAATTACTTGCATGTCTCCATATTTATTCCAATCTAACTCGCCTACCTATTGTGTAACTTAAGGACGACCCGCGTAACCTGGTTAAAAAAACACATAGAAAGAGCATAATATAACCAGCAGTATCAGCGGTCGATAGAGCAACGGTAACAAATACATTCTGAAATTATGTTTAAATAAGTTTAAACGCGTTCACTGAAAAGTGGCTTTGAGTTCATCAATCAATCGCCTATCTTACGTAGAATCCGTTCCAAAATCATAACTACCCGCGTTGCAAAGCTTACATCCGCCTTGGAGATATCTCGAGTGCTCTTTGTGACAAGCAAATAGCACGATTGGAGTAGGCGACCACTGAATACCGGTACCCGGCGAAAGTACTCTGGGTTGCGGTACTGAATATTAGATGCCGATTCGTCATAAATAAGTTTTTGTTGCGTTTCATTGGAGCGCCTATCGAGGGATTTCTCGGTATAAGAGCAACTGAATGGTACCAGCAGTCCCCGAGACCGTATACATATCCCAGCCTTTGTTTGCGCAGCTAATGAGTATGTTTTGGCGCTGAAGTATGCATTACGATTCGTGTACCCTCGTAGTGTATACCCAACACGATTTGGATAAGCCGTGATAGCATCAGCTGCCGCAGAGCCACTCCTGCGCTTAACCCACTGGACCCTCACTCTGTAAAAAGCGATACTTTCTACATTCAACATCTTTGATATCAGCTGCGCGGCGCTGACCCACATTTGGCCGCGTTTCTGTGCCTCCAGCAGGTGATATGCAAGATTATTGGTTAGCCATAAGGGCGATGGCGAGAGAACCTGTAGAAACTGGGACCCTAAAAATGGTTCAATCTCAGACGCGTCTATTTTCTCCGTTATAGCGCTTGAAAGTTCTTTCATTTCTTCAATCAAAGAGTCGGGAGTATGGCTGCGGTTCCACATTGCCACAAAAGACAATACACCGACGCGGTAGTTGGATTTGGAGTATATAGGTACTCCTATGTAGTACGAAACATATGGGTCATTCTGTACAAGGGGATTAAATTGGGTGCGCCAGTCGTTGTGAGTATCTTTGAGTATGAGCTGGTCTTTGGTCAATATGGTGTGGCCGTCGAGGGAGATATGGCGCCCCACTTTGGTCTTGGGGGTATATTTTCCAGCAAAAAATCGCGTCCTCACCACATGCTCTTCGACCGTTGTGACAAACCCAGCGTCGAGGTGATACTTGTCCATAATCTCCCCAAGACACCGCTTAAACCATACAGGATGGTCCCAGTGGCTTGCATCGAACAAGTGATGAACATTTTCGAGTCTCTCCCGTTCGTTTACGGCTTGAGGAGCGGCTAAAAACCCCCGAAAGGCAAAGACAACCGGCTTTTCGACCTCGCTTAAATCGATATCTGTACCGCTATAGGCCTTCATCCATGCTTGATACTCTTTGCCGGTTAGTGGGTACTCTGCATGGCCACCGTAGCGATCGGGAACGCCATGAATATCGGGCTTGCTTAAACAATCATCGTGGGGCCGTCTTTCGATCTTCATTGGTTGGAGGGGCATTGCGTTGGATCGGGGTCTGAAGTGGTACTGGAGCGGCTCTTCAGACTCTGGTATTAGGGGCTTCAAGGGCCCCGATATAGGGGACAGTAACGATGAGGTCCTTATTGGAACTATCGGGAAA
Source organism: Wickerhamiella occidentalis (assembly GCA_030582035.1). NCBI lineage: Eukaryota > Fungi > Ascomycota > Dipodascomycetes > Dipodascales > Trichomonascaceae > Wickerhamiella > Wickerhamiella occidentalis. The sequence continues at coordinate 16,245 of JAKTWN010000090.1, forward strand.
TTCATAAAGTAAAAGAGGGGGGGTTGGTGGAAAAGAATGATCAATCAAGAGAGAGTAAGGTAGGGAGCGAGGTATGAATAATTACTAGCGAGTAGAGAAAGTTTAGGGATGCTTCTCTTGCTTTTGCTTTCGTCGTCTTTCTGACCTTTTTTTACCCTCGCCTGTTCCGTGGAAAGTATGTGAAAGATCCTTCCAAGCTTGCTTTGCGCTTACAATGTTACCCTTGGCGTCTTTGTACACCAAATCAACCACTGGGTTGTATTCTTGAAACGACTTTTTCGCGATTTGAGCCTCTTCTCTAATAGCGATCCGGTCCTTTGCAGCCTTTTGATTAGGTGTGAGGAGGGCCCGTTCCTCTTCCTCAAGATTTGCCACTCGTATTAAGCGTTTGGCAGCTACTTCTTTTGCCCAGTTGCGGTGGTTGCGACGAAGCACGTCATCCTCGCTGGTGCCTACGAAACCATTAGATCGGAGTTGAGAGAGGGTCGCGCCAATACCCATAGGATTCCGCGCTGGCTCTGCAGGTTTTGCTTGCTCCTCTAGATCTTCCAAGGATTCAGTGGCGGGGTGATTATGAGATTCCTGCATTGAGTCTCGCAATGTCTCGGCAACTGTCTCACTTTGGCCTAGCGATTTTTTAAGATTTGTCAAAAACGCATTTGAGCTTGTGAGCGTTACTGTTTGAAGATTGGGCTCTGCACATTGTCCTTTAATCACTAGAGGTGTATTTGTGCCAGTGGGGTTCGAAGGGATCGGCGTCACACGCAGGAGTGGACGATCCTCCTCGATTGGAGAGCTGATCTTCAAATTGTAACCATGATTAAGTTTACGGCGTTTTTGCGTTTTCGGTTTGCGAACTTTAAAATTACAAGGTTTGTAGTCACTTGAGTTGGGCGTGTGCTTGGGCTCCGGCTTGGGCTTTGATTGTTTCGGCTCAGGCTCAGGCTCAGGCTCAGGCTCAGGCTCAGGCTCAGGCTCAGGCTCAGGCTCAGGCTCAGGCTCAGGCTCAGGCTCAGGCTCAGGCTCAGCTGCATCTGGGGTCGCTTGCTTCACATCCTTAATCACATTAACCTCACTAACTGCATTTCTAGTAACGGGACTCGGCAATTGCACTTTTTTCATTCTCTCGAGCCAAGCACTGGTAGTAGTGCTTCCTAAAAGACTTTTCTTGACTTCTTTAGGCTTTTGTAGATCTAAATCACCCACAGCTGGGGCCGGGAGATATTCCCGCTTGGGTGGGCTGGTTTGCTGGAGCGTGGTATCCGATGGGATCAGCTTCAGCCCTAGTGCAGCTCTAATCTGATTGGTCTGCGCTAAACTAATTTCAGACACCATTATTATGCACAAACTGGAGAAATCGAGGTGCCCGAGTTTAATAAATTCTGAGCGGCGGCGTTTGTGGCAACCGATAGCACTGCAGATTTGGGAATCTCCAGGGTTAGGGTGTTTTGTTTTGTGAGTTTGGGCAAAATACTGGCGATTTGACAGTGCATCATGGGGGTCGGGTATGACTGGAAGGTTTTAAATGCATTTGAGGTGAGGGCACTCGGTGTGACTAGCATCATCAGCGTGGGCATTTGCGCATTGTGGATGTCGTGGGCACCGCTCATCTCGCGGATCAATTGGGGCCCGGGCTTTGTTCGCCAGCATTTACACTGTACCACAACTTGAAAATCGCGCCAATACCCGTGCAAATCCACTCCCGCATCGCTAACGCCCCCGAGCCGTACCAGCTCCCTAAGGCCCTGGCCTTTAAACTGTGTGAACAAAGCTTTCTGGGCAATATACTCGTATAATGTACCTTTGTAGACTGTGCTTTTGATATCTAGTTTACCGTTTTGCACATACTTCAGGAAAGTTTTCAGGTCTTTATGCTTCATTAATTCTTTGATTACGCGTCGCGGTCTATAAATTGAAATCGGTCGCGTGTTGACAGTTATGTAATCGCCTATAGAGAGGGCGTACTGGAAAAGCTAAAATACAGAAAAAACAACTGAGCCCATACAATCCAACAGAAAAAGAACCAAAGTCCAGCTCTGAGGACCTATGACTCTCACTAGATTGTTCCGCTGTCGACTTTCTGAGGGCCGCCTTGACCTACGAACACCTCAGGAGGCTCTACAGCCTCACGGAGTAGAGCTTTGGTATTCACTCTACCCCGGAAATTGAAGCGCCCGTGTAATACGCAACAATTCTGCTCTAATAAAACGAGCTGCTGGCGGAGGTTTGTTTTATTTTTTTTTTGAGCAGCTCCAATGCCAACAGCCCGGGAGGCCAGCTAAAGGAGGTGGAGGGGGAGCCGAGACCGTAAGAGCAGATTGACCAGGCCCCAAAAGAAGAAAGCACTCAAACCATGGATTGAAGTTGGCGCCAGTGAAGTGGGACAGTAAGAGCAGCTTGGTCGGGTTCCAAAAGAAGAATGCACTCAAACCATGGATACAAGTCGGCATGAGAGCTGGTGAAGTGAGACAATAAGAGCAGCTTGGCCAGGCCCTAAAAGAAGAGAGTAATCAAACCATGGATACAAGTCTGTATGAGCGCCAGTGAAGTGAGACAGTAAGAGGACATAGGCCCGGCCCCAAAAGAAGAAAGCAATCAAACCATGGATACAAGTCGGCATGAGAGCTGGAATACATTGGAAATAGGTCCAACAAGTCTAAAATAGAATGCGTGCATCACTCGCGGCACGGGCATCAACATGAATGTGCTTGGTAGTGGTGAGCGTCGACCAGTGATAGTGGAAAGTTGTCAGGCTTTAATTTGCATCGCATATTTTGCAAA
>JAKTWN010000091.1:0-15495 GCA_030582035.1 Wickerhamiella occidentalis
TCAGCCGCCGGGGCGACCTCATCAAGGGCCTCATTTTCCTCATCGGCGTCATGGGCCTCATGAACCTCAATACCTCAAAGGTTTACCACGGAATCAGGGCCCAGACAGGCATCAAGCTGTTTGTCATGTACAATGTGCTCGAAATCATCGACAAGTGCTGCTGCTCAGTGGGCCAGGACATCCTCGACTCGCTTGTGTCGCTGCCCACGAGCCTCAGCACATTTCGGACCCACCTGTTTTGTGTGTTGACGCTATGCTACTGCTGCCTCCACTCGTTTATTCTCGTTTGGGAAACAGTTACCCTGAATGTAGCGGTCAATTCGTACTCAAATGCCCTCTTTACCCTCATGCTCAGTAACCAGTTTGGCGAGGTCAAGAGCAGTGCATTCAAGAAATTCGACCGCGAATCGCTTTTCCAAATCACCTGTGAGGATATTGCTCAAAGATTCCAATTAGCACTTATTCTTTTGGTGGTTTCACTGCGCAACGTTCTCGAAGCATGGCCCCTTACCAGCACTCACCGACTGGCCAAACTGCAGGAAATCCTGGGGCCCAGTATCGTGGTACTAGTCTCGATGGTTTTGGTGGACTGGCTCAAGCATGCTTACATTGTGAGATTTAATAATTTGCGGCCCGAGCCCGTCTATGGCCGGTTCCTGTCCATCTTTATCGCCGACTATACAGATCACCGCCAACTTAGCAGTACCCATCTCATGATGAAACGGACAGGGTTACCCACTCTTCCATTGGCGATTCTTTGCGTGCGCATGTTTGCCAAGCTTCATACTTTTACTTGGGGCTCGGCATTGGGGCTCTGGGTGGTGCTCGTGTTGATCAAATTGATGCTCGGGGTTGCTCTCGAGGATTATACTGGAGAAGCGAAAACTAGCAAAAAAGTTGGAAAAGTTAGAAAGTTGGAGGACCTGGATACTGTCACCAGATATAGTTTCCCCAACAAAGCATGGAATTAGCATTTATTTATTGGACGAGACAGCGCTAGGAAAGGATGTTACTACGGAAAGAAGTACTATATACACATATTTACTGCTGTTTACTGCCGTTTTACTGTGGCACGGATAGCAGCCTGAGCAGCAGAAGCCCTCTGAGCACTGACAGCGGCAGCCTCAGTGGCTTGTTTGGTAGCGGTCGAGGCGGCAGCAGCCTTTTGGCCCATGAGCTCAATCAAGCGTCTAATTTGGGGCCTGGGCAATTTAAGCCTCACCACCAACACCAGCAGCTGTGTGAGCAGAGCCAAAGCACCCGCTTGATGGAGCGACGCCATAGAAATGGGCACCACATAAACAAGGGTGGTGATACCCAGTGCTGCCTGGAGTGTTGCCAGTCCTATAACACCATGACACGCGCGGTAGACGTTCTTTGGCAGCACTGGTCTGATACGGCGAGCATAGATAAACAATCCAACGCTGAGCGACCATGTAGTGACGGCTAAAATGCGATGGATCAACTGCACCGTCACAGGGTTTTCCAGCATATTTTTCTGAATCAGATTGAACTTTGTAACCTCAATACCCTGACGAGTAAGATATGCCTCATCAAACAGCTCCCGAGATGAAGGAATGATGGTCTCGCCCATATATGGGAAAGAGTTATAGAGCATACCTGCATCCAAACCAGCAACAAACGCTCCCGACATGGCAGTAAGGAAACAAAACGCAAACAAGAACTTTGAATAGTTTCTAAACGGTTTGACCACATCTGTACTGAGCAGGGTGATGGTTTTGACTGCCTCGAGGGGGTTCTTTACAAACCGGTTCTCCTTGAAAATTGTGAGGGAGGTACCAAGCATAGCAAAGTAAACGACAAACGCGGCGCCCAAATGAGCAGCCAAGCGATACTGGCTTACTCTGGGCTGGGTATTGTGGCGAGAATCGAGGTTATCTTGGTCGAGGCCGCTCTTGACCATCCACCACCCCAAAAACCCTTGGAATCCAATAAGCCCGGTAATCCAAACAAGTGCACGATTAGTGGCAGGGGAGGTGCGACGTTTAAGGACAAAATAAGCAGCTGGCAGCACAATAAACAATCCAATTGTACGGCCCCAGAGGCGGTGAGCCCATTCCATATAGTAGATAAACTTGTACTCTTCAAGAGTAATATGAGAATTGAGTTCTTTAAATTCGGGGCTTTGCTGGTATTGCTCAAACTCCGCTATCCAGTCTTGTTCCGAGATGGGGGGTAAACTGCCGGTGACTGGCTTCCATTCGGTGATTGAGAGGCCCGACTCGGTGAGACGGGTAAGGCCACCCAATAAAACGATTCCAAATACCAATGCGGCGGCGATAAGCAGCCAATATGCCACGGAGCGGGTGGAGATGACCCTGGGCTTTTGGAATTTGGGGATCTGGGGAACTGTTTCAAGTCCAGGAGTGGCAGCAGACGATTTGGAATAAAAGCGAAAAGATTGGAGAGGTAATTCGGGGAGAGAACCGAGCAGTCCAAGGGTACGACTGGGCCGCACTGGCAGTGCTGATCCCATCGCTATGCCCACCCGTGAGCCATGTACCATCGGGCCATGTACCATCTTGGCTTTGGAGAAACAGCTCACGGACTTTATTTGGCCCGCTATTGACCGCTTGATGAGAGTTTGGCTACAGCCAACCAAGAGTCGCATGATCTGCTGACTTTTCGGATGAGCTTTATGAGACTGGTGAGGAGGGTAAGGCAGTGAGGGTAAGGCAGGAGAGGATGAGGCAGGAGAGGATGAGGCAGTAAAGGATTTAGGTAGAGTTGGGTAATTGGGTAGTTCGGTAGTTGGATAGCATGTAGATCAATCTGGTGCGGTCCGATCGATAGGTTTAGTCCTTGACCTTAGTCTTTGACCTTAAGAACTCAACCCTGGCATAACCACATTGATCCTATATACATATTTTAACTACTCTGCTACTATCAATTGTCATCTGCTTCACCTCACGCCCCTTCTTCCCCTGCTTCGCCTCACTCTCCCATCCCTCACTCCCATCTCACCCGACCTGACATGAACCTTCCTACACTCGAACAAGTCAGTGAACCGTTGCCTGCAGAAGAATTACAGGTTCTTGCACGTCAATACCAAAACGAAGGTGAATTTTCAAGCATCCAGACCCGGTTCAACTACGCATGGGGCCTCATCAAACAGAACGACGCCCCCAGCCAGCGCAAAGGCGTTCAGCTCTTGACACAACTGTACAAGGCCGCTCCCGACCGGCGCCGCGAGACGCTCTACTACCTGGCGATCGGCTGTTACAAGCTCGGCGACTACACGGGCGCACGGCGGTACGCGGATGTCCTTCTGGACCACGAGCCGACAAACCCCCAGGTCAACAAACTGCGCCAGGAGATCGAGGACAAGCTGAGCAAGGAGGGGCTCATGGGCCTTGCAATCATCTCGGGAGTGGTTGCCGTTGGTGCGGCGGTCTTGAGCACTGCCCTGCGCAGGAGAAAGTAAACGCCGTACAGCAAGTCTGGAACTCGTTGCCCCCCAATGGCAAGCCTCGGGTCCGTCCCAATGGACTCAAGGAGTGGACCGTAGTGGCTGGCGTGTTACTGGATGATAAAGTCGTTGCGGTTGCATCCGGCGTCAAGTCTGTGCACTCCAAACCGGGGGTCATTGCCGATATGCATGCCGAGATCCTAGCCCTTAGGGCTTTCTCCAAGTATATTCTAGATAACAAGCTAAGTGGTGTGGGCAAGATTGAGCTTGTAGTGTCGCATACGCCCTGCGGAGACGCATCCATGAGCACCATCCAATGGGATCATGAAACTGCAACAGAGCTGGCTCCGGGACTCCTCAAGGGGCGATCCGGACCTCATATACTGGGATCACTACGTACCAAACCCGGACGGTCCGATTCCCCGGCCACTTTATCCAAGAGTTGTAGTGATAAACTGGCTCTGCGGCAGATCAATGGTTGTGTTTCAAGCGCCGCACGCCAGGTTTGTGGTAAAGTGTTTATTTCAGCACTTTATACGCCTGTCACTTTTGATTTTGAGCGGTGTTTTGGCCGCTGGAATGACCACATTGCCGAACCTCTCAACTGGCACAATACCTCCGGTATCCCATGGCCCGACGAGAATGGCGACGTTCCCTGCGTTACTTCTGTGGTATGGACTGCAAAAGGTACGGTAGATGGGCGCTTGGAGGTATTGTGTAATGGTATCAAACAAGGAGCCAAGAAGAATACCTCAGCAGCCCGGTCCAAGTTTTGCGGAGAGAAAGCCCGGGAAGGTGCCCAGGAGGGTGCCCACGAAGGTGCCAAGTGGTACCCTCCTGGTTGGTTAAGAACTGCACAGACTGACTGACCCTCCCCACCCACCTACCCATCCAACTTCTATAATCTAACTATGCTAATCAATCTCATTATCACTCTCACCTTCATCAACACCCATCTCCTCAACCTCTACCGGTCCTACAGCTGAAGGGCCCTTTGTGGCTTCGGCAGCGTACTGAGCACCCCTAAGTACTTGTACCACTTCCTGGTCTTGTGCAACTTGAATGGGACGCTTACCATCCTTGTTTTTGAGTAATGGATCGGCTCCACACTCCACCAGCAGCTCGACAAGCGCTTTTGCGAGCGCAGCATCTGAATTGCGAGCAGCTAAATGCAAAGGGGTATCCCCCGAGATGCGGGTCAAGGGATCAACCTCAACCCCTTCCTGATCAAGCAACAGGTCCAGTGCATCATAGGAACCGGCCTGAGCTGCAATGTGAAGGAGCCCGTTACCTACGGGGTCCGTGGTCGAATTTATGGTTGCGGCAACAACGGTAGGGCTCTTGCCTTCGAGTAAAGATTGAACCAGTGTTTCATTATTGGACCGCACTGCCCCGATTAACTGTTCAGTCGAGCTAGCACCAGCAGCGGATGACATGAGGTGGAGCCCCCCAGTTCGCCCGATATAGGCTTAGCCATGCAGTGAGGAGAGTATGAGAGTATTTAGCGTGTATAGCTGTTAGTATTAATCTAAATATTAATTTGGAGATCGGGATAAGGATTGGGATGGGATCAGGTTCAAGGGCAGATACCAGCCAGACACCAGAAACCCGACAAACTCGGCCAGTGATCCGTCTCAGAGCTTAATCCATCTACCTCGTCTCAAATAACAATCTTTAGCTTGATATCAAGACTACCAATCATAGAATCAATAGCACTCAGCGATAGTTTGCCAGCATTATCAGCACCCTCCGGTTCCTCGACCTGCGCGACCGGAGCATTCTTATCGCTATAAAACAGCTTTGCGTTGGTGCGTAATCTTGAGAACGGGTCTGCTTTGAGGGCAAACCCTGATCTACGGCGCTCGACCTGAGCCTGGACCTCTGCTTTACGTACAGAGTGCAGGTTGGATTTGCGGTTGCGCTCGCTTAACTTTTCGAGTGCCGATTTGGTCGACGCTGGCCGTGATTGTCTTCTTGAAGTGCTGAGAAGCTCCAACTGTGTGTCAATCTCGGCAACCTTCTCGTCGTCACCTGCATCCAAGGCCGCCTGGCGTTGTTCCTCCAGTTGAGACCGCTGGATAACCACATTTGAGCCGCTGAGGCCCGTGAGCGACTGACGTTTCTGGACCATGTCACTGATCTCTTCGCTAGTAAGAACACGGGTCTGTTCGGCTACTGTTTCCTTGGCCTTTTGTAGAACCCTACGTTTTGTGGGGAGACTCTTGTCTTTGGCATCCATTTCGTTTTTCCAGGCCTCAAACTCTTGAGGGGTAATGTTGCCATCAGAGCAAGATCCCATCTCAACTCCTTGCTCACTGCCAGCGTACGTTACTTTTAGCAACTGGTCAACACGGCGACGGTCGCCAAATACATATGGATCGCACTTGTCAAGGCCCACGACCTGGCCACAAATGTACGCATTCTGGAGCAATTGGGCGTTGAATCCAACACTCACTCTCACAAAACACCCGCGGATTACTGATTCAAACCCTGGGTAGTGGCAATAGTTAGAAAGCTGCGTCTTGCCCCATCTACAGCTGTTGACGTCTTCGAGGGTCAGCTCCTCGGGCTTATCTTGCTCTGCCCACTCTACAGGACCACTCTTTTCGATCTCAGAATCGTCATCTTCGTCCTCCATGTCGACCTGAGCATCACTCACATCGTCATCGTCCTCTTCGTCCTCGCTCTGAGAGTAGTCGGATTCCTGCTGTTGACGAGCTTGGCGAGCCATCTTCAGCTCTTGAAGTCGCGAAGACGTACCAGCACGGGTACTACGAGCAGCGGGAACCTCTTTGGGCTGCTGCTGAGCCTGGGCACGACGCCTGAGGTAGAGCCGTTCATTAAAGTTACGCATTTCCTCGGCACGATCAAACAAAATCGATTCACGCTCGAGCTCTGGGAGGCCCAGCAAGTGCTCTCTATCTGCTTCGTCCTTGAATTTACCTTGCAATGGGTACGGAATGGTCTCTGGTTCCTCGGGTTCATCATCGTCGTCACCTTCAGGCTTGGGGGCAGCGGGTTCTGGTGACGCAGACTCTGTCTTTTGCTTCTTGGACGGCATTTCATCTTCTGTTTCGCTGTCGGCACCTGCCAACGCCAACAAATCGTCGTCACTTTCACTGCTCATGTAAGAAGCTGAGGACGACCGTAGGCTTGTAAACTGGTAGGAGACGTGGAGTAAGCTGGTGGGAGGCGGTGGTGGAGTAAGCTGGTTGGAAACAAGAGATTATCGATGAGACCATCAGTTGGCGTGGAGACTAGGTGGGCATGCGAAGACATGCGGGAGACATGCTAAATAGGCAAGTCTAGAGCTAGGGATGGCACTTGCTGGATAGGGCGGGTACTTGTTGGCACTTGCTGGCACTTGGCTAATTATGACCCTATCAATGAGATCGTTAATACACAGCACCCACCTCACTGTAATCAATTTATGTCTGTCTACACGACTGCGTCCACAACTGTCTACAACTGTGTCCACAACTACGTCTACAACCGCATCTACTATATCTGCTTGTCTTCCAGTCAGACCTGCACCTTCTTAAATCCAAAATGACTCTTTATGTCTCTTTATGTCTCTATTATCTTGCTCGGCTTACACAACTATTTAATTCCAGGGCTAATTTAGTCCTGTGCAGAGCCAATATAATCCTGTGACTGACCCCACATTGCTCTTGGCTGGCTGAAACAAGCTCGTAACTTGTTCTCGCAAAACAACTCCGAGTATATCCAACCTACTATCGTGTTGCTAGTGGTGAGATCAACAAATAGAACCACATTTTGAATAAATTGCATACATATGCAATGCATACCAAGGTCAGAGCCCTTATAAGTTCGCACACCAAGCCACAAGAGAAGATCCAGTACCTGATAGCTCGCTTGATCCGGATCTCTACCTGAGAGCTTGATTTATCCGGATTATTGGTTACTCACGTCCTTGAATCAAATCACCTCACTAGCCAGCCTCTCACTGAGTTGCGCTTCTACTGAAACAGTTGATGCATATCTCATGCATGCGTTAATGATAACGGAATTTTAAGGTGGACTCAGGTCTCGGAAATCTGGAACAAACAGTGCTCGAGAACAACGGAAACAAGGGCCGTGGGAATAATTTGAAAAAACTCATGTGCACCAGCCGCATTAATCTGAAAAAATCACCTTACTGCTTGCGTTTACCCGTAATACAAGCTAACCTTGTCCTGCATCCCCGCAACTTGTGCTTTACTCTATGAAATCTTAAACATAGATGCTCCAAGCAGGCCCTCGTTCACTTTAAACCTACATACCGGAGCTGAGACAGAATGCACATATCAACTTAAACTGGCAAGGGTTTGCATCACAAGGTACAGGACAAAAAGCGGGTGCAAGTACCGGCTAACCACTATAAACACAGCTTGTAATACATTTTAGCTAGCTACATTGAGGAAAATACAAAGGCTGTACCATCAAGACACTCGGTGGTTGTAATAACCAGCCTCTTGTTTACATCTACCTATTTCAGGCTGCAGGGTTAGGGCCCAGAGCGGCTGTCACTTGAACCTATATTACCTCATCGTTACACTCTCTTTCTCAACCCACTAACAACACAACAACACAAGCAAAAAAAAAAATGCATGGGCAAGGCCAGGCGCTGCCTTCGCTCACCGAAGTTCTTAGTGGGAAAAGCCAGAGTCCAGTGGATCTCGACAGTTTCTATGTTTTTATGCGCCAAAACTACTCGGGCGTTCAGTACCTTACATTCTGGGTGGATGCTGCGCGCCACATGACATTATGTCGCGAATTTGTACGCACAAACCTCGATTCAGGGGCTGATAATAACCGCGCGAGATACAAGAGCGGCGCATCCGAGGACACAAGCTACTATAGAGGTCGCGACTCGCCAAACTCGTCAATTTTGTTTGATGTACTTCAGCATGGTGTACAAGACTCTGAGGACGAAAAACGCCGCACAAAAAGCACGTGGAGAGATACGAGAAGCTCGTTTAGGTTCGGTGATGCCCGCCCTCCCGTGCCTTCCGACTGGAGAGGCTCCGACAGAAGCAACATGCGGGGAAGTGACCCGAAAAGCAGCGATCCTAGAGGCAGTGATCCTCGAGGTAGCGATCCCAGAGGTAGCGATCCATTCCGCATCTCAGACATGTTGACTGACCCCAACCAAACAAGCTCCTCTGGGAACAACCGCAGCACCAACCGGAGCTCGAATTACCGCGACTCCAACAACCGCGACTCAAATCGTGATTCGCAACTCTCGGCTCACTCGTTGAACGCTCACAGAATCGATACACCCACGCGAGTTTCGATGTACTTGAGCCAGAATCAACCTCAAGAGATTAACCTGCAACAGCTCCAGGACTATCAGGAGCAGCTTCAGCAAGAGCCCAAGGAGCCCAGGTTTTATGACGCAACCGACTCTGATCCCACTAATAATAATCAACATCATAATAACGGGGCCGAGTCACCTCCTCTCTTGGGCCACTCGCGGGCTGGCTCGCACGCGGTTACACGTCAGGATATTTACAACAATGTCGATAAAATGGTTGAGAAATACTTGACGCCCAACAGCCCCTGTGCCATTGTACTTCCTGGTGAGATGGCGGCAACTATTCGCGTTGCTGCTCAGGGTCGCGGTAAAGATAACCCCTCGCTGTTTGAGGAGGCCCGCGAATACGTGTTTGCTGCTCTTGAGCGCGAGGCGTACCCTGCTTTTCTCAACCAGCGGGCTCTGTGCAACGTCCAGCCCGACATCTCGATCGTCCGGTTATTTATTGGGCTGCTCTCGCTGTTTGCCGCCTTTTGGCTCGGTTTTGCTGGGATCTTAATCAACTGGAGACGGCCAACCCGCTGCTTTGTGATTATTCCATTCGCCATTGGGTGGTACCTTGTGCTTTCTTCGCTCTACAATATCGATGCAATCCTTGGCTTTCTTGGATGCAGCGAGAGTATGCAAAAGTCGCCGCCCCTTTTGGACAAAATCCAAGACCCGTACATTAAAAAGCTAATGATCAAGCGTGCTGTTTTCGTGGCCCTGATCACACTTGTTGTTGCCGCATGCTTTTGTGTGCTGTTTATCTTTGTTCCAGGCCACCACCTCTAGGCCTGACCCGCTAATAAGGGGTTATGCATTAATTCTTCTTAGGAACTATATATTTATTGCTTTGCATGAGTGCATATCGCTGTCATCTGTAATTTAAAAGGCCGATTTGGCATCGTAAACGCCATAGCTCACACGTTAATCCACCTCACACTCTCGTCTCTCCCGCTTACATGAACCTTCAGCCGTTATTGCAATCCTCAGCGGCCGAATCACGGACCATCGTCGATGCATTTTTTGCGGCTGTTGATGCAAAGCAGTCCCTAGCACAATGGGTATTGCCCCAAACGAGCGTCGTGTGGAACGGCACGCCTCTAGCCGGTTCTGATGCTCTTGCACAAATGTTGGCCCAAACACCACGCACAGCCCACACTATTGGAGGATTTAATTGCCATCCTCTTCCTAATAATAACTTTACCGTAACTGCTACTGGCTCCGTCACTATTGGCGAGGAACAGACCAGGGACGGGTCGGCTTTTGGGTTTTCTGCGTTTTTTGTTTTCGCACAGATCCCAAATGGGCCTTGGGCTATTCAGACCATGACTTATCGTCTTGTACACAAGCCTGATGATACAATGTTATACCATTAAGTGTGTCAGTGATTCCCATATGGTTAAAGTGGTTCCATATGTCCACAGTGCATAGAAGACTCCTATTGGCCCACAGTAGAGCAGTTGAAAAAGACCTTTTATGGGCGTCAATGTAGATAACCTATTTAGCTACACCCCTCAATTCTACACCCCACTCCGATGCCTCGATAACGTAACCTCCGCTTGACATCCTAATGTACGCACTAATTACCGGTACAGGGATTGATATCAAGCAAAAACCCGTGCGAGGGTGCTGCTGGAACTCAGGGTCCAGGCCACTGTTTTTGCCCTACTACAATGTGCTCAATGCCGACACTACTGCCTCGGGGGTTCGGTTCAGCTACATTCATCCTTCACGGCCTCATAAGCTTGAATCGATCGTTGTGGAGATCCGCAAGCCTCGGAATTCCCTCGAGTTTGATAACGAGGCCGCTCTCACAAGCATGGAAGACCCCACAAACCTCCTGGGCAACTCTCCTATCCTCAGAAAACGGCTGTTTGTGATCATAAACCCTCACGGCGGCCCCGGAAATGCAGACAGTCTATTCAGAAAGTTTTGTAGACCGATTTTTGATACCGCCGGTGCTGAATGTATTGTCCATTACACCAATTATACCAATCATGCCCGAGATATGGCCCGAGAGACTGATTTCTCCAATATCGATGCCATTGTGTGCGTCTCGGGAGACGGAATTCCCTATGAGGTGATCAATGGTCTTATGGATCGCAATGACGATGTCATTAAGCGCATTCCTGTCTGCCAATTGCCTGGAGGGTCCGGTAACGCCATGTCGCACTCGGCGGTTGGAAGCGATAATCTTGCGCTGGGATGTCTCAATATTCTCAAAGGAGAGGCTTTCAAGGCCGATCTTATGTACATTACGCAAGGCGATAAAGCTTCGTACTCGTTTCTGAGCCAATCGTTTGGAGTAGTGGCCGACTGCGATCTGGGTACCGAGCACCTGAGATGGATGGGACCCGCACGGTTCACAGTTGGAGTCGTAATGAAGACGCTAGGATCTGCGCGTTATCCCTGTAAAATCGCTTATAAGCGTGCGTCGCAGCAGAATGTCCCGTCCTCATCACCGAGGTTCGGCACCGTCAAGGATGAGCTCCCCTCAGATTGGTCTGTAGAAGTTCACCCGGATCTAGCGATGTTTTATGTGGGAAAAATGACGTATATGTCTGCTGATACACTTGTGTTTCCAAAGGCCAAGCCAGATGATGCATGTATGGATATGATCTTGTGGGACAACACAGTAGGGACAGTAAAAGGACTCCAGCTGCTTGACAAGATGTCACGAGGTGAGCATATACATGAAAGAGACATTCGCTACGAAAAAGTCATTGCATACCGACTCATTCCGGAATCGCAAAACGAGCACCTTAGTGTAGATGGCGAGGCTTATAGCTCTGATCCCATCCAAGTGGAGGTTTTACACGACAGTTGTCTATTTGTCGCACCTCATGGAGAATACTACTTGCCGAAACTGATCTGAGATCTAGAATCCCCTGATGCTGGATGGCCCACATACCTAGAATTGGCTTTAGCTTCTGGGATAGTCTTGAAAGTGTGTGAATTCATTCAAATTCACATGAATTAACGTGCACAGTCATCGATAATGATACCCGGTTTATCGTACTCGGCCTATGCTCCTCACACCAGCAGAGTGGACCAAGCGTTTGGTGTTTATATTGAAGATGAGGATATGAAGGTCTTTAGAAAGATATTATTGTAGATTTATTGGTCGACTCACGCTAGGCAAAGCACTGATCAAGTTTCCCGGGCAGACTGTCTCGTTCCTACGAGGGCGAGCATATGACGGAAAATTCCAGTAGATAAAGTATATAACACCTAGATATCTCTATTGACACCTCGTTGTGGTATCACTAAACCTTTGTTGTTTGCTCAGAAGTTGTCAAAGAACGACTGGATCAAAACTTGGCCGGCATCTCTATGGCTGAGCTTTCTTGTTGTGTACAACAACCGTTTATCGTGCGACCTGCTCATCGACCTGCTCATTTTCACAGGGCTAAAGATGGGAGCATCTTAACCGGATAGATGCGACAGACCACCTGAACATATAAACCTCTTCTAAACTCAAGACTCTTGAGTTGATCAGTACACGATGCTCATTCATCATAGTGGAGACCTGGGCAGGGGACAGGTTTATGGAAAAAGTGGGCTGAATGTGGGTCCCCATAGGTACTGACTCGGGCCGCAACAAACGGAAAACGAGACTCAAAACTGAGTGAACAAGTGACCTGCTCAAAATTATAGGCCACCTCCAATCTTTACTCTTTCAAATGTGGGATCCAGTCACTGGGACCCACTCACTAGGACCCGCTCACATATATAAGAGTCTATGGTCATGCCTCAAGTAACAAGAATGGACGCATATATTTTTCATCGGGTAATTGAGCATCTGGAGCCGAACCCAAAGCTATACCTGAGATTATCTCTTGTTTCAAAGTACTACTACAGCTGGTTCACCAGCGATCGCCTCTGGCAGTCATTCAACGTCTACAACCTTGAGGAGGGTATTTATAAACATTATCTCGAATCAGAGAAAGACTATATTGATGGAGAGAATAAGAGAATGTCTTCGCTGTATTGGAGCGGCCTAACTGGGGATGATGGCCTGAGACACAAACTTCCAGGCTCTGATATGAGATATGCATGGCTGGGGTATTTAGTGAGCCTGAAAGATCATGATAAATTCCCAGAGGGCCTAGAATTACCGCATGAGGATTGGGGCCATCTCACAAAGTACCTTGTGCGGCTACGACCCTCAGCCATGGCCTGGGCCAAAAGGTGGCTCCAGAATGACAGAGAATTTGCAATTGAGCTAGTGGGGAGAGCCGGTTGCCAGCTTAAACACTTTGGTGTAGAAATCAGAGGCGATATTGTGGTGGTTAGGAGAGCGATATCGACTGGCTGCAACAGATATTGTGGATGCCGGTTTCCTGGAACTCGCCTTGCGTACGCATCCCCAGCACTCCGACAAAATGATGAGCTTGTAAAGTACGCTGTTGATCGAGATTGGCGCTCTTTACGCTTTGCATCAAGAGAATTTCGACAGGATCCGGATGTCGTCCAAGCAGCACTAAAGCAATCACCGAATGCCCTAGAGTTCTGCGAATACCAACCCCGTGATCTCGTGATGGCAGCAGTGCAGCGAAATGGGGTTGTGATTAAATACGCACCAAATTATACCAATGATCGAGAGATTATGATGATTGCGGTAACGACTTGCATATCCACATTCGCTCTCAGTTTTGCTTCGACAACGCTCAAAGGGGACAAAGAGCTGGTTATGGCAGCGGTAAAATGTCACGGCAATCAACTAGAATTTGCGTCTCGTAAACTCCGCGGGTACCGAGCTATCGTGCTCGCGGCTGTTTTAAATCGTGGAACGGCGCTGGCATTTGCGTCCAAAGAGCTCCGCAACGACCGAGCAATTGCGATCGCTGTTGTTGCCAAGAGTGGAGCAAATTGCCTTGAATATGCCTCCGAGGAGCTACTGCGGGACAAGGCGTTCTTGTATGAGTGTATTCGCGTGAATGTGTATGTTTTAGAATACATCAACAGGTTCTTTTCCAATTATGAAGACTATGAGAAGGCAATAGAGATAAACCCCAGGGCCATTTTTTACATCCCTTCCAAGTACAAGGAGGACCGAAGGCTGGCACAGCTTGCCGTAAGAAAGAATAGCTGGTTGGTGCATGATCTCCGGCGTCCAAGTTGGTGGGACCAAAGTTCGCTATTGAAGCAGATAGCACGCCGGGGGCGGCTAGTGCACACCTTCTATAATCCTGCCCACTCTATGGATGGTCTCAGGTACGAGCGACTACGAATTCCCAACTCCAATGTTAAAGCTGATGGCGGTGTAGATCACTCTAAAGACCCCAAACAGACTGTTCAGGAGACTATTTAGGAAACTATTTAGGAGACTGTTCAGGAGACTGTTCAGGAGACTGTTCAGGAGACTATTCAGGAGTCTAAATGGCGATACTCTCGATCTCCGTCTCTCAGGGGTTGTGGGCATCAATTGATGTATTAAAGCATCTAGTAGTCTTTATCTACGGAAAAACGGCATTAAGTGGATTGTAACAAGGTGGAAATGTTCAAGCAATGGTGCAGCTGTAGAGGAAGAACCCGCCAGGGGGCATGGTGCCTCTCACGAGGCCGTTACCCTCGTGTTTCTTGGGGGCAATGAGGTCTTGAGCGAGCTGAGAAGCGGTATTAGAAGTGGAAGGCATTTGTGTGGGTGATCAGTAGGCTAGCGGGTCATCTTATACTCAATGTTTTGTACTCATTCGGAGATGCAGAGTTCATGAGGCTCACACAGGACATTGCATTCTGTGCAGATGAGCCTGTTGAGAGTCCAAGGGTGCCAATTGATAGCAGTTTCGGAATATTTGCTTTTGGAAAATGCAATATTAGACTGAATTACAAGCCAGTGGCTTCACCATTTCCATACTACCTCGTGGTGAGGTGTTGGCATTTGACACTACTCTAATAGGAAACTAGTGTACTGGGGATGTAGACTTGCAGGATGCGACAGATGGCTTGAATAGATAAACAACAGGGTTAGAAAAAACAATCAAAATCATCGAATAGCATAGATAGGCATTCTGCTAGTATTTGCCAGCCACTAGCCGCTTCGGTGACCGGCTGCATTACCTCTTGAGCCCCTACCCTTTCCAGTTAGAATAGACTTGGAGCTTGAGTTGCTTTACTTTCCAAAAGCAGCATTCCCAAGCAGCACTCCTCAAGCAGCTATCTTGCAGCTATCTTGCAGCCAACATCCCGATTGGGAAATATTGGATTCAGTGACTGCCAATCCAGCCAGAAAAACTCATACTGATACGGAAAGTCTACCATGCTCCGCAAAGTATATATTGAGGGGGGTCCCTCTTATTTCTTCATCACTCCAACACCTCTCCGAGCTCTGGTTTCTGGGAATCGTCGTCGACAGTCTACCGCGTTAGTCAATTGATTTCATTTTCAATGGTCTAAACAGCTGGTAAGTACATTTGGTGCGCCTGGTACAGCGGAGCCTCATAAGCTCTTCTCGCTAATGCGCCAAGTACTACCTCTGACAGCCGACGGCATTCCCTGGCTCCAACTCAGGCTCGATATTACTGTGTTGTTCGAGTTTTCAATACATCTTTGATTGCCATCTCATTCAAACTGGCTTAGTTCCGACTTTGCCTGTGAGCTGCTAATCACACTCCGCTTTGCCTGACTTGTGCTATTTTCGCACCAAAAATTTACGGCTCCTTTTTGAGCTGTGTTTGGTCGATGATTAAACTGAGCTCAAACCTAGCAAGCACCTCTTTGTTTACCTTTATGTTTGTTTTCTCTCGATTTAGGTACCTTA
>JAKTWN010000092.1:0-11875 GCA_030582035.1 Wickerhamiella occidentalis
ACTATCGTGTTTGAAATTCATTCCCCAGCCTTCCTGCCCAAGTGGTGGGAAGAATGTTTTGCTTACTCACCGTATTTCCTTCTCCACCATGGTCGAGTACCTAGTCGGAATTCATGACTTTAAAGGCAGATCAGCGGATGAACTGGACATAAATAAAGGTGATTTTGTTGAAATAATTGAAGACGATGCGGAATTTGGAGATTCTTGGTACATTGGCCGCAACTGCACTACAAACAAAACAGGCTTATTCCCCAAGGTGTTCACTGCAAACGTACCCAACAGTGGGGCCCCAGGGAGCGGTATAACCGCTACACTTAGCGATATTGATCAAGCGCTCTATGATATTGCCGCACATTCCGTGCCAGATCATGATACAGTCGATTTATGGACCCCCTATGACGTACGATCTTTTTTTATTTCTCGCCAGTATAGTGAGGCTGTTGCTGATCGATTTGTGCAACATCAGATCACAGGACCTATTTTGCTCCAGTTGAATGCCAGCCTCCTTAAGGAGCTCGATATTCCAAGCTTTGGAACTCGATTTGAAATCGCGAAAGATATCGAGGAATTACAGAAATACTCGGGTAACAAGCTTGCTTCACCTGCAAGGATCGGTAGCAATGCCGACAGCAATACTGATAGTGGCGCCAACAGCCCTTTGGGTAGCGCTTCGAGCCTCAAAGGTAATGGTGTTGGTACTACTTCCTTTGGCTCTAAACCCGGCTCTAATGGGTTTCAGACACCACAGCAGCAAACTGCACAGCCTCACCGTAGTTTATCACAGCAGTCCATCCCTCAACAACCACCACTCAATGGAATGAATCCATATGGACCTGCTCCCTCCGGCAGTAGAGGATCACAAGTCAATACAACTAGTTTGGGATCTTCAGCAGGCAGCAACAGTAATAATGTTCCAGCGCTTGGACATGCGCGTTCACATTCAAGGTCACATTCTCGGACGCTTTCTACCAACAATATGGGTCCACCTCCAGTACCTGGGGCTGCCACCTCTCCAGCCCTTGGTTCGCCCTTACCACAATGGGGTCATTCACGTACTCAATCGCGTGCATCTGATTCTAATGGAGTCTCGGTGGGAGGCACAGGATGTGATGATGAGGGTAATGGGGCTGCAAAAAAGGGTGCCCATCACCGCCGTCATTCCAGTGTTTCATCGATTTTGAGCGGCACTGGAACTCCTAAATCACCTCCCAGTGCTAATGGTCGCTTGGGCCGGACTGACTCGAAATCCGAAACTCCTAGATTTAAAAATCTCAAAAACGCGTCATCGCAATACCTGAAACCTGCCTTGATAAAACAGAAAACTTCAGCATTTGTGGAAGGGATTCGTGATACAACTGCTGAACAATCTGCCAAATCAGCGGACCATTCTGGATGGATGCAAAAAAGGGGTGGTATGGGCGTTGGAAGTTGGAAAGGCAGGTTCTTCACTCTACATGGAACCCGCTTGTCCTATTTTACCAATTTTAAAGACACAAAAGAACGAGGCCTGATAGATATCACTGGTCATAAGGCCCTTCCATTCGGGCCCGAAGACAAACTCATCAGTTTGCATGCTGCATCATTTGGTGCTGGCAAATACGGGTTTAAGCTATTACCTCCGGGGCCTGGATTTAAAAAGGGCGTATCATTTACTGCGCCCAGAGTGCATCATTTCGCACTTGACTCTGAGCATGAAATGCATCAATGGTTACAAGCACTTATGAAGGCAACAATTGAACGTGATGATACAGTGGCAGCTACCTCTTCGTGTACAACGCCTGTCGTCTCGTTGCCACGTGCCCAAGAAATTGTTGCTGAGCGCCTAGCAAAGTATTATGATAGTGACCTTGAAGATGGTGAAGATGAGGGAATTCCACAAGCAATTGACAACTCACTCATGGGGCCATTTCAACAATAGTATTTATTATATCTAGTGAGAATAATTACCTGGTTCAACAAGTATTGAAGTTGAGTTTGCTAAGTGGTGTACATATAGATAGATGATTGCGGGAACTTGCGAGCGGGATAAGGGTGCTATTTCTTATAGCGAATGAGTAGAAATATTGGGATCATATGAACTTGCATTAAGATATTGACAAACTAATTAGCCTCACACAACAGACACGCAAGAACTGTGATTGAAGTGAAGAATGTGATTATAGTATGTGGTCCCCTCCTGTGCATATATACTTAGAGATTAATAGCCGGCCAACCTTTTCCTCGCTCACTTCCAGGACCCTCGTCCTTCAGCTCCCTTGGACCCCTGCAGCTTACTACTCAGTCAGGAAAAACATCGCCACTCTGCATATCTGTCAATGCTCAAGGATTTTCTCAAAAAAGCTATCGATGCTCGCGGTAGCTTATCAGTAGCAACATATATGAAGCAATGTTTAACGCATCCTGAGTATGGGTACTATATGAAAAAAGATCCTTTTGGTTCAAGAGGTGATTTCGTTACCTCGCCTGAAATTTCTCAAATGTTTGGCGAACTAGTTGGTGTCAATATTCTTACGCAGTGGATATCAATGGGGAAGCCACAAAGTATAAGACTTATTGAATTTGGGCCTGGTCGTGGTACACTGATGGATGATCTCTTGAGAGCCTCAATGACTTTCCCGGACTTTTTCAAAGCGATCAATAAGATTGAATTTGTTGAAGCAAGTACAAAACTATCAAGTCTTCAAGCTGCAGCGCTTGAAAAATACGAAAAGCCCTTACAATGGTATCAGTTGACTGAACAAGTACCCACCAAAGATCTGCCAACATTCATTGTTGCGCACGAGTTCTTTGATGCTTTACCTATCCATCAATATGAAAACACCGAGAAAAAAGGCTGGCAGCAACGTATCATCAAGTACCAAGATGATAAGCTCGTAACTGATTTAGGCGAAAGCGATGGATTTGAGAATAGCTTCATCAAGGCGCAACCACGGTACAGTTCTCTTGGTACACTAAGTCAGATTGAGGTTTGCCCCGACGCTTGGTCAATCACAGCTCAAATGTCCCAGATCCTCAAACAGAGTACAGGAGGTGCTCTAATTATGGACTATGGTCCCCTACAAACGGTTCCTACCAACACCTTTCGGGGTTTCAAAGACCACAAACAAGTTGATCCATTCGAAAATCCAGGAGATGCTGACTTGACTGCAGATGTCGACTTTGGTACCCTCAAACGCATATTCGAGGACAATGGCCTACATACATATGGACCCGAACGCCAGGACAATTGGCTTCATGCGATGGGCATTGGTGCGCGCGCAACCGTCTTGCATAATAATCAGAAGACCATAGAAGGTAAAAAGCGCGTTGCTGATGCTTATCACCGGTTGACAGACCCACTTCATATGGGTAAGACCTACAAAGTGTTGGCTGCTAGTACATTAGGGCCTGTAGCTGGATTTGAGATAAACAGGTAAATTCGTTTATTAGCCGTATTGCATTATGTCTTTTATTCCTCAAAACACCATATGTGTGCTACTTTGAAGCATAAAGAGAGAAGGAGCTGACCCCGCAAATTCCTTGGTGACTTACTCTTCCAAGCCACCGAATGGCACTGAAAATTGTACCATCTATTTGAAAAATTTTTGACGATTAAATCAATCGTTTAGTATGTGAATTGTGCTTTATCCGACTTCAGATAGTAGGTATTAATTCCTAACCTTCAAGTATACATCGGAGTCTGCTTGCTAGTAGAGTAAGCTAAGATTAGCTCTAATCGGTCTCGTCCCTCATGAGCTCGGTCTATGTTCTGCACTGCGTATCTTTTATCCTTTTGATAGTTCCCCTCCGAAATTCTGTCTGCAAATAAGATACCATTGAAATCATCATATATCACTGAAAAATACCATATATACCTCACTAAACTGGTTTTCACCCCAAATATCCGTCAATGTCAACAAAACCAAGACCGCATTCTTTCTTTACCGCCTTAAACCTCCCATCCATTACCATTCGACCCACAACTGTGCAGGTATTTATCTGCGATTAGTCAAATAAAATTTCATGGTTGATTCATTTTTCAAAAAATCCAAAAAGCGTGGTAACCCTTCTAATTTGGTAGAGTCTCCCAAAAAACTGCGTCAACTAGAAGATGATAATATCACAAGTGAGTCTGAAGCTGAAGACGACAGATCCGAGTACGAATCGGATACCTCAGAGGAGGAGACGGTGGCCGACAAGCGTCGTCGTCTAGCAAAAGATTACCTCCAAAGTCTTGGAACTGAGCTTGGAGACAGTAATTCATTCGATGCTCAAGATTTGGATAATGAAATTATCTCCAAGCGGCTACAGGAGGATGTTGCCGAAACTGAGGGAAAAATTTACCGACATTTTGGCGAGGATGAGACGCTTAGAGTGGGCCCTATACGCAAAACCAGGTCAAATGCCAAGCATTTGAGTGCCATTGCCACTTGTTGGCCATATGCATACACAGTTTCTAAAGATTTGATGCTTGAAAAATGGGAGCTGAGTACTAACAAGGCGCCCAAACTTGCGCTAAGAGCTAGCGCAGGCTCTTTCAAGAATAAACATTTTGCAAAACTCAGTCCAGGTAACCGTACAAAAGAAGATTATCTGGGTCACTTTGCTGAAATAACTTGTATTGCCGTCTCATACAACAACAAGTACGTGGTCACAGGTGGCCGCGATCATCGCATCATTGTATGGAGTAGTGAGAATTTGAATCCTATTAGGCTTTTCGATTCGCGTGATCGTAATGGTGAGATTTTTGCCCTTTGTTTCCGGGACAGAACTTTGCAATTGTACGCTGGGTGCGGTGACCTCAAACTGCGCACTTTTGACCTTGAACAGATGGCACAGGTGGAAATTTTATATGGGCATCAGGATAAAATCGTGGGAGTTAGTGCCTTGCGTCAGGAAAAATGTGTTTCTGTGGGATCCCGTGATCGTACTGCCATTGTATGGAAAATCCCTGAGGAGTCGCGCCTTACCTTTAGAGGCGGTGACACAAAGCTGGCATATATTTCTGGAAAACAAAAAGACGCGGTTTTGGAAGGAAGCATTGACTGTTGTGCTATGCTCGATAATCAGTTTTTCGTCACTGGTAGTGATAATGGTAATGTGAGTCTGTGGTCGACCCAGCGGAAGAAGCCCGTATTTATTTATCCTCGTGCACATGGTACCGAACCGCCGCTCAGTCATACCACTGCATCTGCCGAATCCGATATCTCCAAAGTTGAAATTCCGCCCGCACAGCCGCGTTATATCACTGCGCTTTGCGCCGTGCCATTCTCTGATATCTTTTTCACTGGCTCGTGGTCTGGGAGTATTCATATGTGGAGAGTGGCCAACAGCTTGTCCAAAGTCGAACTAATAAGAGAAATCAAGACCCCTAATGGGCTGGTTTCTGGTCTCTCTGTAACTGAACGGAACCGTAAAGAAGTTATCGTTGCTGCTTCTATCTCTCGTGAGCATCGGCTGGGTCGCTGGGTCAATGTCAGTGGTCATGATACCGTTATTTCATTTAATGTTAGGATTGCATAATTAGAAGTATAGTTCGTTGGGTGTGAGAGCTGCCTCGTGAGTTCTGAAATTGAATATGCTTCAGGATTTCGCTCTTTTAAGAATAACCATACTGGATGAAGATTTTCATAAACAAAATCAAGAGTATTTAGCAGCTCCCAGCTTATCAGTAGAATTGCTTGTGTAACTCGGCCTGGTTCATGCTTGCTTGGAGTGCAAGGTTAGATCGCTTTACTCTGACTTGTATATACAGCGAGCTGGCATTGTAGCAATGAGTGTTCTTCAGCCAATAACAGGCGACATCCATCATGCAATACAAGGTATAGTAATGTGGTAAGATTGGTATTGGGATTAGTTTCTAGTATAGCTCTCAACATGCCCCCCCAAGGTGTTTGAAGTGTTAAGCTGAGCTGTTTTTGGATGGTATAAGCGCCTCTATTTTACAACACCAAGCCTCAAATTAGATTTTTGTTTCCTGGGAGAATTGACCAGCACGAAAATGAAAGTAGGTCTCTCAGCACCTGATAGCGTTTTCAATGTAGCTTCGTCCTCACCATTCTCGAAAGCGTGCATCCGAAGTTGAGGAGAGTCAGAAGCATCAGGGGGGAAGCATTTTTCGGCGAATTCTCTCAGCGAATCCTCCATTTTCTGGCCTACACCTCGGGGCCCTAGGACCTAAAAAGTCAAAGAGTTCAAGTTTATGATGATGAGTGACGCCTCTTGGAAAACCACCACCAAGGCGAGATCGGTGTCGGGTCATATCATTACACTCAACAATTGTCTTATTGATTGGAAGTCCGCACAACAAAAGAATGTTTCCTTGTCCGCTGCCGAAAGCGAATTTCAAGCAATGACATTTGGTACCAGGGACACTTTTGCTCTCAGAAAACTTATTGCTAGGCTGCATCACGGTAGAGAGACTAAGGTGTCAAATGGAATTGATATCTTTTACTGATAATAAACCAGTCATTGATTCGTTGAAGTTGGTATATCCGCGTAAGACAGTTCTAAGAAACTCAGTGTACTATCACTGGGTTAAGGATTATCAAGCCTCCAAATCAGATACCCACATTAAGATTGAATACGTCAAAACACTTGAGAATAAAGCAGATTTACTCACTAAAGGTCTAGCTGCTGATCCATTTATTAGACACAGAGATTCTATGATGACAAAGGGATCCACTCAATTAAAAGTGATGATGTTTAAAATCTTTCAACGGCCTGAGATTCAAGCAATCATAGATTCTCAGCGTCTGGGGGTCTGTTAAAATAAATCTGTATTAGTGTGCACATCGCTTATACAATTAATGTTCCTTCCTGACAACAACTCAAGGTCCCCTCGAGACCCTCGGGCTAACGAGCCCTACCCACAGGGTGTTTCGACATAAATAGCCCTTTTACGTAAATTAAATCTATCCTTAGTCTACATAAAACAGAACATTTTTACTACAGCATGCATGGGCATGCATGTGATGATGTAATCCAGGTTCTATACTTAATATGCACCCCCCTCAACATCCTTGCAAGGCAGCTTTCACTAAAGACGCAAAGCTTAAAAAACGCCAATCTTAACGGTAGAGCATCCCCAATGAATCAATTTTATGACCGCATGAACAATAGCAGGCTTCCTCAAACCGACCAACTGCACCAGTACTACGAAAGCATCCTTAAACAGGGGTTCCCGGCAAACCAACTATCTGATGCGTCGCAGCTCCCCCTGAAAGCACCTTTAGTAGTCGACTTTATGATTTTCGAACTAACCGAAACCCATATCAACTCTGATAACTTCTCTGACACGTAAAAGCAGCTTGATTACCCGTTTTACCAACGGTTCGAGGGCCGAGATCTTGGTGATCAAATGTGGCCAGAGCTCCTCGATGTGATTGTTTATTTGCTCTCGATTCTTGATTACGACATCCAGCAACGCGAGTATACTGATGAATTCCCCAAACTAGCTGCAATGAGGGAGGACTTTCTATTGCAACAGTTTCAGGTGCTGGAACCAGAAGCATTGGCCGCGGTTCAAAGAACCTATCAGGACAAATGCCAGATGTATCTCAACAAAGTCAAGCAGGATATTGATCTAGTAACCCAGAACTCGGAGACGTTGGAGCAAGAATACGCTAAAAAGGCCTCCGAACTGGCAGTGCGGGAGAAAATTAAAGAGACGGCCAAAGTCGTGGAGAGGGACATACAGTTGCTTCAAGAATATAGGGTCAACGCTGCTGCAAAGTTCAGTGAGGTAGAATCAAATCTAAACTCCAAGACGGAGCAGCTCGAAAGTGCGCAAGATAAGCTGGCCGAGATTGAGACGCAACGCCGCAAACACGACTCTTTGTTGGATTATTCGGGGCTAGGACTGGCTGATCTGCTCTCTGATTCGAATTCTGTCAAGATTTTGCAGGGTGATATTCAGGATGCTCAGCAAAAGCTCCAAAACCAGCGGTCTACCCATGAATCCCTCAGGGCCCAGTTTGCCAAGTCTGCATTGCCCATCCAACAGCAGCTTCGCTCTCTTAATCACACATTTGGAGTTGAATTGCCGACCCAACTAAAACCCAGAGACCCATCCCAGCTCGAGACTTTCTTTGATCTGGACCACAAAATACAGCTCGAGACGTGTAACTTGAGCCTCGAACACGCTGATCATCGTAAAATACTTCTTCGTAAAGATACAAAGGAGCGGCTAGAGGTCCGAGTATCCACCAAGTCAAGCGAACAGCACCGGTTGATGATCGACCCCAAACAGCAGTATAGGCATCAATTTGCACAGCGTGCACAATCGATAAACAATCTAAAGCAAGAACGTGACGAGTTACTAGGCCTGGAAAGCGAGAATTCTCGAGCTTTTCGAGAAGAGGAAAAGTATACCCAGTGGCTTGAGGAGCAGATCTCAAGTGTGGTATATCCACTCTATGAGCGTGTGGAACAAAAACGTAGCCAGCTCACGAAAATTTACGCTGGGCTTCAGGCAAGCGTTAGCTCGTTGCATAACTATAACAACAAGTGCCGGCATGTTTGCGATCAGATGCGTACCAATGTTGGCGAGATAGCTACTCCTGAGACGCCTGAATTGCGGGTGAATGCTGATTATTTGATGCAGAGGAATGGTCAAGCATTACAAAGTCATCATGAGGAAATGAGCCCCTAATCATGGATACCGCTTTTTTTGATATATGTGAAAGGTTATGAACGTCTTCAGTAGTCTTCATATCAGGCTTGGGGTTAACAACTTTAGAAGACTCCAACAGGGCTGTAAGTTCAGCCATGGTAACATCTCTCAAGTTCAAAGTTGATCCGGTCATAATTCAGCGTTCAATGGGGGTTGCAGCGAAACCAGAAAGAGGTGACGCCTATTGCGCTGAAGCATGAAGTGGCACTTGGGGCCAGTATCAAACGCAAGGTTGCGTAGATTTAATTTTATGGGCAATTTGAGCGCCCTGGATATCGCAGCGCAGTTGTCGTCGTAGCTTTGACTGGAGTGGTAGATAGTAAGATCATCAGCATAGCCGATAATACTGCACCTTTGCTCCTTGATGACGTCAAATAGCGGTCCAATAGCAATATTGAAATAGGGGACCCCTGGGGGATACCGGTTTCCACTTGATCCAATTCCGTGGAAATACCATCAGACTGAATCACCACTTTTCGCTTCGACATGAAATGCCAGGTCCATCGAATTGCCTGCTTGGGAATCTCATACCCCGCTAAAGCCCGGCAGAGGGGGCCTCTTCGCACGTTGTCGTACGCTCCTGCAACATCTACAAAGGCCGCTGAGGTCTTCTCGTCACCTTTTTTGTTGATCTTGATGTCATCGAGTAGCACCAGTAAGGCGTCTGTCGTGTTGAAGCCTTTCTTGTTGCCGAACTGTGGGCCAGGCAACTTGGTCGCCATGAAACAATCTAGTCTAGCGGCTATGATCCTTTCAAGGAGCTTGCTCAGGGTGTTGAGAAGGGAGATAGGGCGGTAGCTCTTTGGCAGTTGTTTATCTCTCTTGCCCATTTTCTTGATGAAGAGCACATTGGCTTCCCTCCACGCTTTGGGGTGGTAGCCTCGTGCCATACAAGCGGCCAGTATGGAGAACAAAGCCAGTATCGTGTTATCATGTTTCCAAGCAAGCTTGATGACTTCGTTGCGGATGCCATCCGGGCCGGAGCTCTTTTTGGTGGCCAAGTTGCGAACAGCTTCAGTGACCTCATCCTCGTGTAGTGCCTTCCAGCTGGTACCCGTAGTGGCGTCAGTTTTGGCACAGTGTTTCTTGTTGGGAGGAAAAAAGGCTGACCTGAAAGCGTCGGCTTTCTCCTTGGGGCTGTGAGCCATTTCACCGGTCTGCGTTTTGAGCGGAGGGATCAGTCCAACTTTCTTCGGGGGCTGGAAAAGCTCTCGAGTGCGCCAAATATCATTGCCTTCAGTGTTGGCCAGACGCTGTTTATAGTACTCCCTGTTGGCCTTCTTCAGGGCCGCATCGAATTCTTCATATGCGCGGTTGTAGGCCTGCGAGTTAGCCTCCGTACCTTCATGTTCTAGCGCCGTACGCGCCTCTTTTGCAGCTTTATACCGCTGCTTAATTTCTTTATTCCACCCTTGCCGGACCCAGGGGCCAACGCGCACCTTCGGGCAAGCCATATGGATCGCCTTTTGTAGGTAGCGGGTGAGCTGTCCCACCGCTCTGTCGATGCGGGAGTAGGTGTTCAAGTAGTTTTTGAAGAAAGTGAGTTCGCCAAACAGTAAACAGTCCATTGCCTGCTCAAAGAGGTCCACGTCGATTTTGCTGATTGCCGGTCTAGCCCACTGTGGAGGTTTCGGATGCCAGCCACCATTTCATCCTTCTCGAGATCCAAGGTTCATTGTTGCGGGAAGTGGTCGTTTCTGAAAGTGATCAGTGTAGTTGCTTCTCGGCAGGATATGCTGTTCGCCAGAAAAGACGAGGCCCAAACTTGATCAATAGTGCCGCCCAGGCGGTGAGTGGGAACAAACGGCGGTGAGCAGAGATGGAAGCTCTCGTGAAGCCAGGATTTGAGTCGGAGCTGATCAGTATTAGATTTGCCTCTCATTTCTTTAGTCCATCTGTGGTCTTGCAAGTTGAAATCCCCAGCCAGCACAAGCGAGTTGGGGTCCAAAGTTTCAATTTGCGTGCGCAATCGTTCCAATCCATTACCCTCATGATGCCGGTTTGCATTCTGTTGGTGGTATACATTTATCACCTCCACTCCTTGGATGTTTACGGCGATAAAGTCGGGATCAGCCTCAAGGGCCGAGTTCTGGACAAATGTAAACCAGGGCGACGCGTTTTGCACCAAGGTGACCGCTCGGGGCCTCGGCTCTGGAGATGTGGCCGCATGAATCGTCCAGACTGTTTCGGGCACTATTTTAAGGGAAGCGAATAGTGCCTCAGGGGGTTCTTGGAGCATGATGAGGTCGAACCCGGTTACCTCTGGCAGCGTGAGCAGGGCTTGCATCTTTGCCTTGCTTCGTCCCACGTTCCATTGCAATACGTTCAAGCGCATTAATTGGTAGTGGAGCTGGATTGAAGTTCGCGCGCCTGACGGGCCTGCTCTCTGGCAGCACGCTGTTTCTTGGTGAGGGGCTTGTACGGCATCAATGCGAAACGTTCATAGTTAACGAAAACAAACCTCAGGGCACTATAGCCGGCGGCGTTGCTGCACGCGATCTTATAGGTTTTAGTGCCATCAGCGCGGGCATCAAGCGCAATAGGAAGAGCACAGAGCTCCACGCCTTGCTCAGTCTTGATTGACTGTTTCAGATTCTCCGGTGTGACAGAGGCAGGTATACCCGAAAGTACGCCAAAGTGCCACGGGTCACAGCTCAGGGCCTCGTAACCAAGTTTGCTAACCCATTGGTCTGCTTGCTCGGGTTTCTTCTCAGTGAAGCGCACCTTCACGTTGTTCTGGCGTGTGGTCGAGAGGCTGAAGTCCTTCATGGAAAGACCGTAGGCCTCTTTGATGGAGTCGCCAATGGCAACCAAATCAGGTCTAGTAGTGGCCGCATCATCGGCCATGGAGTCATCGCTATTGGAGGAAGCAGCAAGAACGACGAAATCCTGTTTGGCCAACTCCTTGCGGGCTGTCGATGCGGCTTTTCTGGCCTCCCGCTGGGCTCTGCGTTTCTTCTCTGCCTTGGTTACTACCTCGGCAAAGGTCTGGGTCTTGTTGGCCGCGTTCTGGGCCGAGTTAGCAGACTTTTGGGCTGCTGATGCCTTCTTCTGGGCACTGGAGGCCATTTCCTCAGTGCGCTGGCTCTGCGCTCTTGCCACCTTCAGATAATCGGCACTAATGTGCTCGATTCTGGTGTTCACCAGCTCGGTGAGACGGGCGGTAGAAAGCTGGGTGTAGCACTGTTCGCCCGCACGCAGCTTCTGGTTCTCTGCCATCAA
>JAKTWN010000093.1:0-11607 GCA_030582035.1 Wickerhamiella occidentalis
GCAGCGGAGGAGCTAGAAGCAGGACGGCTAGAGCTGGCAGCAGACGAGCTGGAAGCAGGGCGGCTAGAGCTAGCAGCAGACGAGCTGGAAGCAGGCGCGGGGGAGATAGCAGCAGAAGAGCTTGAAGCAGGGCGGCTGGAGCTAGAATCAGGTACCGAGGAACTGCCAGTTATGGGGATCGCAGATGTGCCTGTTGATACGGACTGGCTGGTAGTTGTGTTTGTGTAGCCAGAGAACGGGGTGATGAATGAAGATGCAGGGTGGCTAGAGCTGCCAAAATTGGTGCTGGAAGGAACAGAGCTGATGGATTCTGTACTGGGAGGTCCAGAGTTAGTTGTGTAGTCACCAGAATGGCTTGAGCCCCCTGTTGTGGGAAGAACAGACACTGTATTTGTACTTGTGGATGCTGGCTGACTAGAAGCAGTTGTAGTGTACGGTGTGTTTTCGCCACTATTGGTATTGGGCGTACTCATCACACCTGAAGTGGAACTGCTGCCGGAATTAGTGTTTGAGTCCGTGATAGTAGTAGAGGGAACGGGGCTAGTACCATGTGTAGAATCAGGAAATAAAGAAGAAGTTGGTCTTACACGGCAGCGTCCAGTGACGGTGCCTCTGGTGTAAGTACTGATACTGTAGGATGATTGGGCAGCTGCTGAAGCGACAATCACGTATAGTATGCTAAACTTCATCGTATCGTAAGATCAGCCAGGGTGCTGACCCGAGGAATATATGGGATGGTAAATCATGGAAAATGTGCATACATTATGCATTGTACACATGCACATGCACATATGCATAGATACGCATATGCACTCACGCAGGTGTTTTTTCACCCTTTAAATGTCCCCAATACGCTGGACCACTAGATGCCTCAAGCTATGATCTATTTCTCTTTATTTATTAAAATTTCGTGAAAAGGATGGTGTGATTTGTTATTTATCGCAGCCCGATCACGGAATTTATTTTCACATGATTTTCCGCCCCCTAATTTAGCTCAGGGGGACATTTATGTTTGTAGCTGATGACGGCCGCCCGAGTAATATTTCTCTCACAAGTTTCAAGCATTTATTGGTCTTAATCAAATATTACTTTTGAATAGGGGACTGGCTAGCCCAGGCTAACCAGCTAACAAATGCAGAAGAAAGAACACTTTATCATACGTGTGAAGTCACAAGCTATGTTATTCCAGTTAAAATGGAAGCATCATAATCTGGAGGTGGGCTCTGGCGTATAATATCCAACGGTCTTAGGGATAGAATTCTAGATTCGCTACCTCATCGAGGGACGAAGTGCTTGGATCGGTCCATGATCTGCGCAAAGCATGCGACATGGAATGGGCAGGATGTCAAATACATAAGGTATCGTTGTAAAAGCCATAAATTAGACAAAAATCTGTAATTACTGGTAAAACTCGGGGTTATGGCATTCAGATACGTTGCCCAGTGACCAAGTACGTCTTTGAAATCCAAATTGATCCAGCACGCAGCGTGTACAGCCACTTATTCCTACTTCTATGGAACAACAGAGAAGTCATATCACTCAATCAAGATAAGAATAGAGTTTATGTATTTTGCCCAGCTAACATGGATTTGAGAGGCTGATCTGCCAACCGCTATCACGCGGACAGACCTTACACCGTTTAGGACGACACGGACTGTCAGCAACCGAATAACTGCGCTTGCCCTCAAAGATATGCAAAGTCATAATCTAAGGGTTGCATAGACAGCGTATCTATCTGGAGCCATGACATGTGTGTATGCACTGAGCTGTGCAGATTACCCGAGTCTCTTTGTCTTTTCTGGAAATGCACTCTAGGAATGCGCAACCCTGCCGATTAAGATGTCAGCACATGCACCTTACTCATCCAGCAGAGCATGAATGTGCATGAGCGTGTACCCGCCTTAATTTTTTAAATTGCTCACGGGCGTCAATTAGAAATATGGCTTGCCTAAGCGAGTATTAGTTCTTGAAGGCGTTTTTTTCTTCTGGGTAGTGTTATTTCACTTCTACCCAATGTGATTTTAATTTTCTGTAAATTTCGAAGCACGCGATTGCCGCTTATGTGTTGCTATGCATACATGCCAAGGTAGATTGCACCGTCAGCGCACCATAACATCTCTAAGAGGTAAGCGCCTACATAGCCGTTAAACATGCTGCTTGAGGGTGATCGTTTGAAACGTGTCTTAGCATATGGGCCTCGAGTCTGAGAGGTGATAATTTCGAGAATTCATAAAAACAGGCACCCGTCCCGAAGATTTCGAAATGTTGATTATGTAACCGATTATATGCACCCTCATCTCTATTTTTATCAGGAAGGTCACTGGTGGTTCGCTTTGACCTACATTCACGAAAATTGTTTGGTCTATGGACCTCGTTATGAGTGAATTTGAAGTAGCATCGTATCATCGCCGCAAGTTCTGGATTTAACAACTTTGCCTCGTGCAACCAAACGATTCTTCGCTTGGCAAATTTCTGCAGAGGTCATGAATACATATCAGTTGGTGATGAGACAACTATTGGTTAATCTATATATTAGCACGTAAGTCGCTAGATTGAGCCTTCAATTTCATGTGCACAGTTTTGATCCTCTCCCAGGTGCCAAAAATCCCATGTCCATACAGGCTAGGTGCCCACAGACTTTTTTGGATCCAATAAGGCAAGGTGACGGGTCTCAGATCTGAAGAATGCTTTTTCACCTGAAATGAACAGGATAGAAACAAAAGGCACTGAGGCAATTGACCTGTATTTAACTAAATTCTATGAAAAACTTAGAAAAAAAGGCTGTGTGGCTGCAGCTGTTTATGAGGGCAAGCAGTCTGATTTCTCTCAATATCAGCTGGCCAGCGAGAGAAGCATGTGCATTATGCCAAATATTCTCGCTAAACTGCCCGAGCTTTCGGACGTATAGGTCATTTTTAGGGATCTTGGTTCCCAAATACCCATCAAGCTCTTGAACAAGCTCAGGAAGCGCAGACCCAAATATTCCTTTAAAACAGATATTTACACAGGTTTACGCATACATTTACACGCCAGAAAAGTAATTTGAGAACGAGCCCTTACCCCTTTTGTGTTCGCCATCCCGTGACCCACCTACTTTCGGCCACCTCTCTGCGCCACTGTGCCTAGCCACCACTTCCCGCTACAACCTCCTGCCACAAGAGTTAGCGCTTCAAACACATATGTGGGGAGAAGATGAGTTTGATTTAGAAGATATCATATGCAGGAATGATAGGAGCAATGCTAAAATAAAGATCCAAAAAGCATTGATAGAAGCCAGCCAGAACAATAATGGTGAGAGGATCTCTGAAATAATGGGCAACCCACAAGCATCAGATCTCGTTGATATTAATGAGGTTGATGAAGCGGGTACAACACCACTATTATATGCATGTTGCTATTCCTCAGAAAACTCCGTTGTTGAACTGCTGCGGAATGGTGCCGATGTAAATGCCATTGATTCAAATGAATGGTCATCTCTAATGTGGGCGGTGCAAAATAATTCGCTTTCAATTGTTGAGAGATTAGTTGAACAAGGTGCTGATGTTTGTTACAAGACCAGCACAGGCAGGAGTGCCACATCGATGTGTCTTCAGGGGAGCGCGGTATTCCAATATTTTGCGTCCCGTCAGCTTATTGATGATACAGGGCCCTCTTTTTATACTGCTGCAACTGATCCTACGGATGAAGAAGCAGAATTTCAAGAAAAACTGGATGCCAGCAGTCGCGCCCTAGGGATCCAGTTCCGAGGGTTTGAAGAAGCGTCAATGCCGGTAATTGAGGAACAACAAGATGAATTTGAATGGAACATGAATCACCAACAATTTGCGGTACCGCCTCGTCTTTTTCCCCAACTATTAGACCTTGTAGTTACTGAAAAAAATATCCCGTTCCAGAAATCTGGCCAGCCACTGGCAGCAAATACATTATTTCTTACAATACGCTACTATTGTTACGAAACTAACGAACAAGCATTAGTGGGTCTTGTTTCTTCAGTTATCCAGCGAATCACTAAAGTCGCGCAAACTGATGATCTCAAAGTGCTCTCATATTGGCTGGTTAACGTGCATGCTTTATGGTTTTATTTGCAACGTGATCCTAAAACAAACAGCGAGACCTCATCCTTTCAAGAATCACTTAAAAATCTACTCACAACTTTCTATGAGCGGGTCCTAGAAGTGGCAAAACAGCTCATTCAGCCTCTCGTCAAGCCTTGCATTCTCGATTATGAAAATATTCCAGGAATTGATAGTATTAAGTACCGTGGTGATTGGTCTCTATGGCGTAAACGCGAGTCTCCAGTGGACGATACACCCAATATATTACCGCCAAGTCTAGATGCATTGCGTCAGCCAGCACCGCGTCGAGTAACCTCAATACTTTCCAGTTTGCTACTTGTTTTACAAATGTACTCTGTACACCCAGTGCTTATACAAGGCTTATACTCGCAATTGCTCTATTGGCTGGGTGCAACTCTATTCAATTCCATCCTCAAAAACCACAAGTACATGGCCAGGGTACGCGCCATGCAGATCCGGCTTAATATATCCAACTTGGAAGACTGGGCTCTAAATAATAACACCAGGCCCCAAGATGATGAGCTTCATCTGGGTCCACCCACTTATAAGTCGCTGGATCAATTATGTCGCGTGCATTTTTCATGCGTTGCTGAAATCTTGCAATGGTTGCAATGCTTTAGTGGATTTGATACTGATTTCACCAATGTAGTCGCGACCATGCAGGAACTCAAGGAACTAAACCCCAAACAACTATTATATGCTGCCAAGCATTACCGCAGTGAGATTAACGAGCCCTCGTTATCGAAGGAATATAAGGAATACCTTCAAGATCTGGAACACCATTACGAGTCTGCTAGTAACTGTCCTCGAAAAGACTCCAAGGACTTGGTGCTTCTTGAAACCCCACCCATTGTTTCACGCGATATTTTTCTCGATGTTGATGAGGATCTTGAGGTGCACTTTCCCAGCTTTCAAGAAATGTTGTGGTATTGGGGTGGTGGACCTGATGGCACTGACGTGACCAGTGGCCATTACTTTAAGCCTAGCGTGCCTGCTGAAATAAGTGACGCGTTAGATGTGGTCGAGAGTAAAGAGATGAATATCTATGATCCATTGGATATGCCGAAACTGGCAAGTGGGGGTAATTGGGGTGAGGAGATATGAGCTGGCGATCTAACTCGTGGTAATCCAGTGGTGTAGACCCAGCATTAGTCCACATAGCATCGTGTTATTCTTTTAGAGCTCAGCATAAATTACATAGAAATCAAAATATCACCATGAGAATCAATCATAATTACAAATCTCTTGAGTTTGCCGAATCTAGCCCCTAGTCGCCCCACCTAATCTCAGTAAAGCTTACCCTAACCTGTCATCTCTGAGCATCCTTGATAGCTGCATGGACTTTAAAGCTCTACAGGATGAAGCAGAGCTGGCGCTCAGGCAGGCAGACCCCTTGTGTGCTGAAGCCAACATGTTTTACGAGAAATGTAGTCGCAATAGTGAGCACGCGCTCATACTGTGGGCTAAGGCAGAGTTTCTCCAAGAAGCGCTCCAATCGCAGCTTCAAATTATGGGAAATGCATACATTCTACTGAATTATACTATAAGAGGTGCTGAGGACTCAGCTAGAGACTCATTGGCCCGGTTAACTCGATCTGATGAGGCACTCAGAGCGCTACTTGATATGCTCCAGCAAACACGACTGGAAGATGGCAGGACATTGTATAGTTTTGTGCATGAATCAGATATCAATAGCTTACAGTCTCAAGTCTCAGAGCTGACGGAAAAGCTTAAATTGAGCTCACATCTCATCAAACTACCGACTCAAGTCCAGCGTGAGATCTCGAACTTGCGAGACTCAATGCCAAAGTTGAACTCGCCTGATATTGTTAAAGAGCTCAATCATGCGTGCATATCCATCACTACTCAAGTGCAGGACATGGCGGAGCTGTTGGAATCCATAACTCGCCACTATGACCTATGTAGTGAAGCCAGGACCCTTTCAGACCAGCTTGAAATCAATCAGGTAATTCAGGTGCTTCAACAAGATCGTCTCCAACTCGAGGATGCCTTAAATACCCTACATGCACATTATAATCTGGCCGAAAACTACCACAAGATGGCACAGAGTGCGACTACAGATCTTGAGCAGTTGATCACCGATTTTCTAATATTTTTCAACAAAACTGATATTTTTATTCAACAGAAACTTCGAGCTTATATTGATCAACTCGAGGAGCGTAATTTTCAATTGAAACAGCGAAGCAGTGATGTTGAACGGGTTATTGATGAGGTAAATGGCCTGTGCGAGTACTATAAGCTTTTTAAACAAGGCTACGTTGCATTGAAGCAAGAAAAGCAGCGGCGTGACAAATACCACAAGCAAATGGCAGCACTGGTTTCAGAGGTAAATGCGAAAATGTCTCAGCAGTATAAACGAGAGTTGAACGCCCGTACTGAGTTTCTGCAAAAGTATGGCGATTATTTACCAAATGATATCTGGGATGATCTATATGAGGTACCCAGCCTGCATGTATTGAGGGAGCGAACAGAGCGTGGAGAGGTACGCCCACTAGAGATCGAGCCGCGAGATGGTGCTCTTGAGTAATCCAACATTTAGTAGTGAGTTGACACTCCACAGCTTAATTATTTATTTAGATATCTTTCAAGAGAAGCCGTGTAGGAAGGGGGCACGGATCGTATTTAAGCAGCATAATTCACCAAGAGTAAACCTTGTGACTGAACTTCATTATCAGATTACTCGTAACTGCTTTCGATCAGGCTAAATTCCTGTTTGAGTTCCTCCAAACTCATCACTCGACTCGTTTTCTCGCCTCGTTTCTTGACACTAATTGTTTTGGTAGCCACCTCTTTATCACCAACAACTAGCACATAATTAGGGTGCACCTCTGAAGCCTTCCTTAGCTTACCCGCTAATGGCTCTGCTTGGGCAAATACTTCAACATCATAAGTTTGTGGGTACAGAGGTGCGACCCCCTCATGATGGATGCTGCGCAATGTATCAGAGAGTTTTTGAGCGTAATCCAGGTGAGAATCACTTACTGGTAAGATTACTGCTTGATAAGGGCTCAGCCAGAATGGCCATTTTCCCTCGAAATGATCTATGAGCATAGCCATGAATCGTTCAAATGATCCGAACACAGCCCGATGAATCATTACAGGAACATGCTTTCGCTGGTCAGCACCATCGTATTCGAGGCCAAATTTGATTGGTAGGTTAAAATCGAGCTGAATAGTAGCAGTTTGGTGGCTTTTGCGGTGCTTGTCTACTACCATAAAGTCAATCTTAGGGCCATAAAATGCACCGTCACCTTCATTTACAGCGTAATTGCCATACTCACTCAACACTCTGCTCAAATCGTTCTCTGCCTTTGTCCACAGACTCAAATCTCCGATGAATTCTTCGGGTCTAGTGCTCAAAGTCATAGAGTATTCAAGACCAAATAACCGGTAAATGGTATCGACTAATTTGATAGAGCTTGAAATTTCATATTCAACTTGTTCTGGAGTACAAAAAATATGGCCGTCATCCTGGTGAAACCTGCGAACGCGCGTGAGACCTGAGAGAGCACCAGAAGCTTCGTTACGATGAAGAGGTGACAAGTCGCTCAGTTTTATGGGTAAATCTCTGAAACTGCGTTCCTGACTTTTGAAAATTAAGCAATGTCCGGGACAGTTCATTGGTTTAAGAGAGTACTGAAGGTCTAGTTCTCCACCATCATCCACATCATGACCATGACCATTACACACCCCAAACATATCATCCTTGTAGTGTTCCCAGTGACCAGATATTTTCCAGAGCTCTTTGCGATAAATTTGCGGTGTTACCACCTCTGAAAAGCCATAATTATGCATTTGAGCTCGTACAAAAGCAGTCAGTTTCTGGAGAACTCGGGTTCCTTTCGGCAAGAAAAAAGGGGTTCCAGGACTATATGGATGGCTCAAGTATAGTTTTTGAGAATACATTCTGGTTTCTTTCAGAGCGCCCGCCACGGCCATTGCCGAAGTGCCCGCTCTTCGTAGATGAGCAGCAGCACCACTGGTCGCCATCAGTTAGTCAAGAAATCGATGGACCTCTCAAGATATAGGACAGTATGCTCCACAAGTATATAAAAATTTACTGACCCGTTTTCAGAAAATTGGCTATAATTCGAGAAAAACTGCTTTATTCTCATGCACAAGTCACGTTGAACGGCGCGAAGATGCCTATCGGTTACACCGTTGGCAATCGACGGGTCTAAAACATGAACCAAGCTTGCACGGATGAGCTCAAACCTATTTAGCCAAATAACTAAAGCAGGCCAAACATCCAGGGGCGGGCATTCATCCAATTCGAACCAGAGTATGCGTATCTTCTCATCAAGGTCCCTGAGTCGGTTCATTGATGACGAGTGCTGAGAGCGCAGGCTCAGCAGCACCGCACCTACTTGACAGTATAGGCCAGGTGCTGATGATGTTTGGGTATAAATAATTGCTCAGTATTTACCAGAACTTACTTAAAATAACAAATATAATCAGGACGACCAAAACAGCGATAATTGTGTAGGTGATGATCTTATTTGCGGCCATACGTCGTGCCATTGTTCGCAAAGTGCGTAAGCTACGGTCGACGTTAGAGTCAGCTTCATGAAGAGTGTTTCTGCTGTGTTCTATTTGCTCACGTTGGCCACGAAGGTCATTGAGAATCGACGCACCGATGAACTCGGTCTCGTTTGCTACGCGCTGACTCTCACGTAGCCGATCACTACTGCGCTCGAGGGTTTGCTGCCCACTCAGGAGCTGTTGGCGTTGCGAAGGCCCCACATCAGTGGCACTATCACTGTTAGAAGAGTCCGAGGGGCGAGAACCAAATAAAGCACTGCGATCGGATGGGTTGGTTGCTTGACGCTTAGCTTTATCGATTGAGCTGCGGTACCCGCGCAGTTTAGCATTATAAGGTGCCCTTTGGCCGGACGGAATTGATTGAATTTCGAGAGCCAGGTTATCAAGGATTTCGTATGCTTCATCAATCAAACGATCGACACCTTCAATTCCATCGTCCATCCGAGCTTTAATGTCATCCTGTACAGTCAAAAACTCTCGCTCGTATCCTTCAAAACGAGCGCTCTCTGGTAATGAGATTGGCATTGCGGAGTGACGTAGATGCTTTGTAAAACGTGGCGGCTGGAAATAACAGGCCGAAGAGCTGCTAATACAAAGATAGAGCGGTATAACGGCTTGGTCATAGAGTTCCCTGGATCTCGAGAATTATGAGAAGATTTGAACCTTGCATGAGCCGTAGCATTGGTGTAAGATCAAATGCAAATGCAAGGGAATGCGGCTAAGACCTAAGGTTGACCCAAATATGCAAAAAGATGTATAATGGACAATAGAGAATTAATGTTGATGAGGAGTTGTTGTTCCAAACTATACCAAATGCCCACATAAAGCCGTCGCTTTAGATACCGATTTGTCCACGTGCACTTCACCAGTTTACTCTTTTAATCCCGGGAACTGGAGGATATTAAAGATCCCATGTGTTAACTGTCTGAAGAGTTGTTAGCAGAGTTGCTGGTAGTGGAGCCGTATCTAGTATTAGCCATTTTATGCCTTGTTGTCTACGTCGCTTATGGAGCCCTTTATATATACTTTTGAGGTAACCTTCTAGAAGCTTGGCAGCACCTTGGTTCTGTATCTAGAGCCTTCTGGATATAGTGTCAGCCTTACCTGAATCGAGCATGGTGGATCACTTCGGGACATTTAATCGACAGAAAGTATATATATGCGGCAGTATCGGCTTACCAAGCACTCACCCATTCAGAAGCCCCATTTGTGTTGATCAATTCTCCCGGCTAAAAATTATTTTTTTTTCTGAGGCAAATTTTGTGGCGTTGGTCACGTGAGATCGCGGGGTCAGACTCTGCAGCAGTGCATATATCTTGCATGACCAAATATGTTAGCTAGTTAACACACGTATCCTTAACCAAATGGATTACGCGGACCCTGAATTTCTGGCGAAAGCTTATGACGCTCCAATTACAGTCAGCTTCATCCGCTCATTGGATAAATCACCTTTGGACCTCTTTCTTCACGATAAAATCGCCTTCAAACTATAGTAACCATAATGAACCTTTTTGCCATTTATCTATGTAATTAAGGCTCTAAAGGCGAGAGAATGAGGGCACTGGCCGCAGATGCAGATGCAGACGCAGCTGTTGATCCACATAACGTGGAATAGCCCGATATGACTTTTGATATGATAGGAGCTCTATACTATAGATGAGGTATCCGTTGTGGAACTGAAGCCAAGACTGTATCGCTCGATGACTGTGGAATCGCATACTATTGAGCCTAGATATATTGGAAAGGTCGACTCGACAACTTTACTGGGGGCAGTTTCCATTGCTAACACAGCGAGAACGTGAACCTCATTACTTATTGTGATGAGCTCAGTATATATCTAGCTGAATAAATGGGGTCCTATGCAGCATATAGCTCTCGGGCTACTCGGGCCCATTATCGACGGCAAGCCGACCCAGTTCCCCTTACGAGTGGAAGATCTTGCCCCAAATCGAGGGTCAAAAATTTACTGTGATAACTTAAATATAAAGCTTTGCATACATAGGGGGTATATAGTAGAGTAGAACTGTAATATGGGGTCCCCTTGAGGTACACTGCTGAGCAAGTTTTGGGCCTATAAAGTCTGAAATCTAGGAATCTAAAACAAAAGACAAATAGGGGTCCCCTGTTTTTTCATTTTTATTCCCTGAGGGAAGCCAAGGGTGGGGACAGGTCACCATTCACTCCCCGGCAGCCCTGGACGAGAGCCAAGTGGGCGACATAGCTCGCATGAATGGTTAGCAATAACTAGGAGGTCCAATAGAGCATACACAATCGATATTTAGCTAGTTAGTTAGATCATCATGCCTAATATTATACTAAACGGTTTCACAATAGCCATCCCATGCTGCGTAAGCGAACCCATGCGTCCGGCGCGCTGTCGGCTTTTTGTGGCCGGCGATCGTGCTCAGCTTGCTTATTTCAGTACATTAATCTACATTAATTCACATGTAGCTCTATTTTCAGAGGCCCCAAAGTACTGCAGTGCGGCTCAGACCACGAGATCGCTCCACCTTGTACAATGTTGTACACGCCCCTTATCGTTATCCATCAACCACTGAAAAAATTCTCAATCTTGCAAGATGCCAATGGTCTCATTAGTTTTCTGTTTACTAGTTGGAGGTCCTCTTAGGCTAATGCACCGTCTTATTAGGCGGCCGATTCCCTCGATGTTGACTGCATGTGACTCAGTCTTGCCAATAGCTCAATTCTTACCGCACTTTGATCTCATTAGTTCACCTCTAAGTGAAGGGAGCCTGGTTATCCATATGCCGTCGCTGTTGTAACATAATTTTTGCATGGGGCTTCCCTACTTGACATCCTTTACTGCTTGAAGGCCCCCCCCTTGGGCCAATTTCTCTCTTTTGGCGGCCGATAGCCTCAGCTTAAAGGTCTGAACCTCACAATTTTGCAAAATATGCGATGCAAATTAAAGCCTGACAACTTTCCACTATCACTGGTCGACGCTCAC
>JAKTWN010000094.1:0-10922 GCA_030582035.1 Wickerhamiella occidentalis
AGCCGTCCCCCATAGCCGTCCCCCCATAGCGTCCAAGTACGCACTGGACTACTAGGAACACAGTTTGTAGGAGGATTTTTCCCCTATTTAAATTGCATTTTCCTTTGTTGAAATTACATTTTCCTTGGTGTGTATTTTAAGCAAAGTTCTCGAGTACGTACTGGAGCGTGAATATCGCGTCCAAGTACACACTGTACTCCGTATGTGTACATTACACACCGAGTACTCGCTGGTGCGCGCTGCCGGCCACTAAATCAAGAAGCACAAAGAGTCATTCTGATGTATCTGAATACCATTTGCTATCTTTTGATAGAATCCTCAATTGTAGTATCATTATAGACACGTACATTGTGACAGATACACAGCCTAACTATGGTACATATGCACGTTTTTGTCTAGAGGTCATCAAAAACGTTCAACATGGACATATGATCTTAAAATAATAAGAGTGAAAAGCACTCCCTGTGACCGTTTATACTTCGCTTTCCTCTTTTTGATCCATCTCCACTACAAGCGCTGATAGGGGATGGAAAGGATACGAGAATCAGGGGACATGCTCTGTTTGAATTACAAAGCTGGTGGTCGAGTATGCAGTGGACCGCGGCCCGGGTGTGCGAGTACGCACTCGACTCCAGAGTTTTAATTACATAGGCGGTGGTCGAGTCATACAGGTCCGAGTAGTACCAAGCTTACGTAACCCATAGTTCGCCATATTAGCATGTATGTATTAACGTCAATAATTGCGCCATACATATCCAATAATAGGGCGGTTACATAAGAGGATTGCATGCGGAAATAATTAGAGTAATTGAACAAAGTCGCTACAGACGCGATTGACTGATCGAATATGCAGTAGACGAAAAGAGGGAAGCCACGAATTCAGTACAGTGAAAGTGTTAGGAACTCATAAAGTGTCTTTGAATATGCAGTACAGTAATAGGTAGAGGGCACGGATTCAGTACAGTGAGAGTGTAGGGGTCTCATAAAGTGTCATATTGGCCCTCCGTGTGGGAGTACTTGCTGTAATCTCGTGCTCATTCGATCACATAAATAATAACTGAGCGTGAAATCTTCATGGAAACACATCCGACTTTCAATAGCATTTTAGCGGTTCCGGGCGTTAACATTACTCAGGCAAGTGCTGCCCTCAATCTGCGGTATATGTAAGGCTTCCAATGAGTGCGTCGGTCTCTCGCATGCTGCAGGTTAGCTGCAAGCTGTCTGCAGCATCCCAGAATATGTGAGATGTTCAAACCTAACCCTACTTTCTTTTGCATGCATTGGCTTTCTTTCTCACATATCAAAAGTCAATTGCTTCGGGAAGCTAGCAGTATGGGTAAGTATTAGGAAGATTTTCTCAATCATTTTTATGAGCATCGCGCCGTCTCTGGACGCATTGCAAATATTTAATCGCTAAATAAGATACTTTCCCGCAACACTGATCATATTATCGCCTCCTTTGGTTTATCACATCATCACATTCCATCTTGGGCTATCCTCCCCTCTTTCAAGGTCACATCCCATGATAAAGCATTTTCATGTGCGTTTTTAGACCGAGCTAACTCAACAAGTGGGAAGTTATATATCAAGGCCCAGACTATGCAGGCTTGGTAGTATGATAATACTCTGTCTCGTAACAGGGTCGTCTAGTGGTAGCTGGCCTTCTAGGGAACGGTCCACCCTGGCTAGCGGTGCGATCTCTGTCGTCAGATGCGGCCAGCCGTGCGTAGTATAGTGTGCGATAGGCATGGTGTTGCTTACTTCGAGGCCAAGCTTTGTGGCTATCAACTTTGCCACAGCAGACGCCCTGCTTGCCTTAGTTAGTTCCAAGGGCTTCTTCTTGTGTACGCATACGCGGTACAAGACTTCTTACTAGAGAGCTTGATCAGAGCTTCCCTTAGTTTCCACTCAAGTTAATACAGAACAAGATCTCATAGTGACTACATTCTCTGCTTTCAGTACTGTCAATGTGATATTTTATGGGGCTATAGAAGTGGATCCTTCAATATGACCAGGACTGACCCCCAGTCGTGGTGGTACATTTGTCGGGGCACCCAACTCAGACGGTTGGCCATGCCGAATAACCTAGACTGGTTCCCAAACACACTATTTAAGCTGCAACATATCATGTTTGACAATTGGATTCAGCCTATTAATCGGCTGAGAGGCATTCATTGCTACAACCATAGCCCGCCGTATATATGTCAGAGTAAAAACGACTACATAACAATTTTAACCTCATACTTCCAACAAGCATGAACAGTGTCTAGGCCTAGTTATACCAGCAATCCCACTAATAAGCCAGGAACTGCTAAATACCCCCAACAAGAAAACAAAATACCGGCAGTAGCCTTACTGCATATCACCATATATACTCCGTGTTTTACATAGATATCGACAAGGTTCCTAAGCGATTCCAGCAGGCACTACCCAGGTAAGGCTGGCACTATCTCCAGAAGGTTTCAAATACAGAACCAAGGTGGTACTACAAGCCTCTAGAAGGTCACCTGAAAAGTATATAAAGGGCTCCATAAACAATGTCGACAAGAAGACATAATACGTGTAACACTAGAGCCGGCTATACTTATAACAACTCTCCAGACGGGTAACACATACACTGATAACCGGTTCCACACACTCACCTCCAGGAGCCGGTGAGATAAAAAAGTAGATGCAATGCCAGGGAATACGGGTAAGACCTAATGTTGACCCAAGTATATAGAAATATGTAACACGGATAGGTTGAATTTACGTAAAAGGGAGATATTGAGTGTTTCTAGAAGATTGGTTTCGTAAACTAGAACCTCCTGGATGCTTTGTCCTCGGCATGTTTTGGGGACTCCTAGGAACACTGAATGCACCAATGGAAGACCATAGCACATTTTCCTATTGTAGCTAGATTCTAAGTACATTCTTCAGCTCGTAGTATATATCGAGGCTTGATATGTAGTTTTGTGACCCACGTGGGGTATCGCCCTTGAGCCACCAATTGGAATACCTTTTACACAATTCAATCCGCAGGTTTGTTTCTAGATCTCTGTGTTTGAATTTC
Source organism: Wickerhamiella occidentalis (assembly GCA_030582035.1). Classification (NCBI taxonomy): domain Eukaryota; kingdom Fungi; phylum Ascomycota; class Dipodascomycetes; order Dipodascales; family Trichomonascaceae; genus Wickerhamiella; species Wickerhamiella occidentalis. The sequence continues at coordinate 3,053 of JAKTWN010000094.1, forward strand.
ACCTGTCAGGCTGTTAAAGCAGCGAGCAACAACATGTTGCATTTAGCCACTCCAAAATCTAGTCCTCGTTTTCGATTACATGATGATGCCCGGAAAAAGGGAACCACATATAAACGTCCAGGTGAAGCTTCCAAGCTTCTATGACGAGAGTAACGCTAGCGCACAGGTAATAATCACATCAGATGAACAAGACACACATACTAGAGTCGTAGACAGGCTGGTCATGTACCGCACAGGGACGCATCTAGAACAACACGTGCATTTGCGGCCGAGTGCACGCGCTGTTCTGCATAAAATACCGCAAATGCAGCAAAAGGTTCGCGAAAACACAGTATGGTTTGCACCAAAGCCCAGGAAGCCCGTCGTTCCACGTAATGTCACGGGTGGTATCCCTCCTGTGGTGCGCCCCATCACAATTGAAGGATCCCAGATTCAGAGGAAACGAAGAATAGTAACTCTCCGGTATGGTCTGAATATTCAACAGGACCACACATTTAGCCAAAGTGTCTATGACAATGCCAGTGAAGCAGCCGTGCCACCACTCACCCCATGCGATGATCAAGATAGCGACTCCAGCTACCCCTCAACCTCCGAAGCTTACGAAGATGCAAATGAAGATGATCTTTATGTGTGCAAGAGTGGCAAATTGTCGTCATCGTTTGTCAAGCAAGGAGTTGTGCGATAAGTGGACACGCGAGGATTTATTTATAAAGGCCGGAAATACGGTTTAACACTGAGACCTTTCCTTTATTTGATCTGAATTTCAAGAGGACGGCTGATAGTATACCAGATTCAGTATTCTCCATGGCCTGTTCAATGTTGTCTATGCGGATCTCTGGTTGGGTTAATCTGTCTGGAAATTTGTAGCACAGCATGGATTATTAGGGCCCTTTAGAGATATTATCAAGCCTTTAGGCGTACGCTAGGATAGGCTCAGCTCTGATCGCGGCACCTCCTCAAACAATGGTGAGCATGATTCCAACTAGTAAAAGCTGATAAACCCGGAGGTTTAATGCTAATACTACACGCGTTGCTCGTGCTCATGTGAGCCCAAAAGATATTTATTGCTATTGACCAAGTATCTCAGGCGATACGAGCTAGGTCATATAGCCATCAGCATGAGTACATGAACACCCGCAGTGGTGATTCATTTTGGGCTATCATAATGCTAAGCCTACCCGGGTGGCTGCGATTGCAAACCTCGCAGACAGGGTCTATAAGAAAATTACTAGGGCTATATAACTGATTAACTATTACGAAAATATACTAGCGACTATCTAACAGCTGAAGCCTTAACAATACTAATTCTTCTCAGTGAAAAGCGGCGATGTGGGGACAATTGCATGGGTGGTTGAAGAACGGTACTCCCATTATTCGCCAAGAGATGGATCAGTCTGATTCGCTCCACTGAAGGGCCAGCTTCGTATGAGGCGGCTCTCAATTTAGATTCGATACTAACCGGATTCGAACGCGTTTCTCGTAGATCTAATAACTCTCATTCATGTGAGATTGATATTTGTGAGCGAGGCCTTCATACCAAGCGAGATCTTGCGCTTCTCCAAATCGACCCCAAGTACCTTTACCTTCACTGGATCACCCTTTTCGAAAACCTTGGACAAGTCGGGTATATCCTCATCGGCAACTTGGGATTTGTGACAGAGACCAGACAGTGAGAGGCCGTCGAGACCAACAAAAACACCATACTCTTGGACACTGCATACAATGCCAGTCAAAACGGATCCTTCCTCGAGGTCTTCGATACCAGCTTGTCCCTGCGATTTGCCAGAAATGGCGCTTTGTTTGAGGGTCAACTCCACACGGTTAAGATGCTCTGTTTGTGGATACAATGAATTGGACCACTAGGTAGCTTATATGCTGCGATTTAGACATGTTATCTGATATGAAAGAAAGAATAAGAAGAGAATGAAATCTTTGCGAAAAGTCATTCTAAGTCGACTATAGCAAAGCACTAATGGAAGCTCTGAAACAATGACCGGTACCATGTGGTAGCCCGCAGCTAGGAGGTTTCTCGCGTCATCAGGACTGGGACAAATAAATATGCTGCGGCAGGGATTCACTGGATTAAAGTATATAAAATCTAGGTAGCCCCATTGGCAGTCACCAGTTTTTTTTTGGTAGTGCCGAAATCCTCATTGATCGAAACTATCATGACAAGATCCACCAAACACTTGACTACTGTTTCCCTGTCCGAGTTGTCCAAGGAGCTCAACAGTACCTCTGCTACTTCTGAACCTAGCGCTAGCAAGGACAATCACAGTGGTTCACAGGTTATGTGCCCTGCTAACGCACCGGCTACTGTTTCTTCTTCTTCTACTGTTGGTACTACAGATACTGCAGCCGGCAACGATCCTACGGTTGTATCTATTCCTACTGCTGCTATGGTCACTGAAGATAGCACCACCTCTCCTGCTCTTTCTGCTACTGATAATGCTACTGTTTCTAAGGACAGTGAGATTACCCCTGTTCACTCCGCTCCTGCTACTGAGCCTATTGGCAATTTTGAAGTTGTTGATTTGACAGACAATAGTGTTGACGACGATGCACCTTCCACTTCATCCTCTGTGTCCACTGATAAGGGTACTACTGCTGGTAACATCAATGAAATTGACTTATCAGTTCTGACATTCAAGAAGTCCACTACGGGCGATTCTCGTGTAACATTGAGTGTTAATGGTGACAATATTGACCCTCCTAGTACATCACCTTCCAGCTCTACCCCTGGTGATAGTGACGACTCATCCTCCAGCTCCTGACTCGAGTGACTCAAGCTCCAGCCATCGCTCCTTGCCTAGTCAGACCAGATCCTTTGCTATTGCCCGAAAGCACAGAAAACCTAAAGTCGCTGAGGAAGATGAGTCCGAGTCTGATATTGAGTAATTTGGTCTGTCTCGGGGGGACAGCATGATGATTGTTACACCACCTAAGTTGCGTTACAAAGAGATCAAGGATGCGCTTAAGACCATCTTGGATGTTGAAAGTTGTCAGAAGCAGTCAATGGTGCATACGTGGTATCACAATTGGACTGCTGCAACTCAAGCTTTGTATCGACTTGCTCCTCCAACCCAAACTCGCCTCTTTGATATGGCCACTCGCAACCATATTTATCGTGCTATCACTTCATCCATGAAGGTGGGACCACTGCAATTAAGGTTGAACCGAGAGCTGCGCGCTGTCCTTCAACATACGGGGCGTTTGAGTCTTTCCAGCATGCTTGAATATCTGCAAGAATTCTGCATTGCCGAGGGTGGTGAAAACACTGTTATTCTAGAGCGGTACTGTGCCAGTTTAGTGAGTAACGATTTGCCAAAAGGTTCTGAAGTCCCAGTTCGAGCAAATCTGATGGCTGAGCTCATGCAAAAATTGGCACTTAACGAATGGCAACTCCATCATTCCATTAGAGTGTACTGCGGTACAAGGGACAAGCCTGACTACTAGCGTGCTTTTATTGAGATGTTTGCACCCTTCACTGAGGACAAGCCTGTTCTTGGCGAAAATACAGTTGGACGGTTTTACTCTTATCTGGGCAGACGTCACAAACAGTCGAATGGTAAGTCTGGCAAGTCCAAAGGTGGTCGCAACAAAAGGACCCGCGAAGATACCAAGTCTTCTGATTCGAGGTGACTCCAAGGACCTTGTTTGTTTCCGCTGTAATGAGAAAGGGCACAAAAAGTACGAGTTGTCGAAGGCTTTTGTTTGAGTTCAGCAAGGAGGTTTGCACCCACAGGCACCTCGGTAGCTCGTGGCAGATGAGAGCTTACCAGCTTGTTGCAATACCGCTCGAGGATAACGGTGGTCTCGCCGCCTTCTGCGATACTGAAACGTTCCAAGTATTCAAGGACCTTAGAGAGACTAAGCCGATCTGTGTGCAGTAAATGGGTACGCAACTCCCGGGTCAAACGTAGCTGTAGTGACTCGATCTTCATACTGCGAACAATTGCTTTGTAGATTGCACGAGTGGCCATGTCAAATAGACGAGTCTGCAAAGTTGGGACCAGACGATGCACAGATTCAATGGCAGCAGTCCAGTTGTGGAACCAGGTGTGCACCATATTGTGGGAGCTACAGGCCTCCACCAACAAAATTGAGTGCAATCCATGCTTGATAGCCTTAAACCGGATCTTGGGTAGAGTTACGATCATCATTGATGTCGCCCTGGTTAAGCCAAAGCTCTCAATATCGGACTCAGGTTCCTCATCCTCAACATTCTTTCGCTCTTTAGTGAAGGATTTGGGACGAGCATCTGAATGATTGCTGAAACTCATGGAGTCAGAATCATCGTCGTGGCCAAAGGACAAAGCATCACTAGAAGAAGTGTAAGGTGGAGTACTAGGCGGATCAATGTTATTACCAGAGACAGACAGGGCTACACGGAAATTTGGCGCCTTGTCTTCCGGCTTAGTGTTCTTCCTAAAACTCAAGACAGAAAGGTCAATGTCATTGATGTTATACTTGGTGCGCTTACCCGAAGTACTAATACCATCATTTGCTTGTTGGGCTTTATCAGTAATTATACTATTAACACTAGATTCTACAGTATCCTCAAATCCAGAGACTGGTTTTCCATTGGCAGAGGTACCGTGGTTCTGGCATCTCAACTATTACTCCTGGGGTTGTTAATTCTTCCACCGAGGTGGTTGACCTTACTGATGGCTGCGATATCGGTACCTCTACCAATGGAAACCCTGTTTCTGGATCCGAGGATACTATAGAGTCTAGTATTGATAGTTTAATAAGTCTATGCGTAATTAATAAGATTCCGTTTGAAAAACACAGAAGTGCTAGACTTAGCAACAGAAGCAGAGGGAACATTAACAGGAGCTTTGACTCACAGGACTCACCCATTGAGACTCACAAAGAGCATTCAGCTCACAAAATAGATTCGCTTAATCGCCTTTTTGAACTTTGGAACTTACCCCACGAGCCTGAGAGATATTTGGCTATGTCCGGGTTTTGTCGATAAGCCGCCTGGCGAATCTGCAGGTCCGCATGCAAATGAGTGGGTGCATAACGTAGCAAAAGGCCATCACCTTTGACTGCGCTATGTAGAAAGCTTCTATCCCTCTGCAGTTGCCGAGTCGCATACTTGTAAACTGATGGATACGTGATGACGAGCTCTTGCATTTCCGTTTCAAACGATAGATCCTCCATTGGGCTAACCTCCGCGCCGTGTTTGTCCATTTGTTTGCACCACATGTACAAAGCTAGCTTGCGGTCCAGGATTTCAGCCAAGCTCTCGAGGTTTTGTACCACGGTGGTATCCAAGATGCGCTCCAGCAGAGCATTATCACCCTTGATCCTAGGCGATGCGTACCGGACAACATTATAGGTATGTTTTTGTTGGAGTATTTCTGGGCTAAGCCTGAAATTGGATACTTCACTATACTCTTTGTGGCGTGTTTTGTCCTTGAGGCCGTTGCACGCTGCCAAGAGGTACTCAAAATCATCAAGGAGGTCCTTGGGCACTAACCTCAAGAATTCGGTATGGTGCTGAGCGAGGATTGCAAACTCTTTGGTGGTAACAAGCTCAGGCGGCGCGAACCTCCCAAACGACTCGCACCTAGCCATTGCTAGGATCATTATCTCATTGTCGTTTCGAAACTGTTGGACAATGGGAGAAAACTTGCGTATATAATTGAATTGCGTGACAAGCTTTTCATGTAGCAACAGTCGGCGAAGATACTCTCGATCCTGGGGAACATGAGCCCCTCGGATTGTTGCATTGGGGAACCAACTCAGCAATTCAAGCGCAGCTGCGCGGCACTCTGGTAGATCCATGAATCGTGGCCTTGCGACGCGGAGATAGCACCACCATAATTTAGTACCGGGAGTGAGTTCCCGGGGAATATCGCACAACTCGATGCACTTTAAGAGTACGTATGAAGGCTCATTTTCAAAGTCCGATTTTGTGAGCTCCGGAGACTCGCTATACTCTCTACGACCCCTCACGTCGCGGCTGAACCGGGCTAGTACCCCGCTTTCTAGATTGTGAACGTTAAAATAGCGCCATACATAGTCTCTAGTAAATATGCTATGGAACGCTCGGGAGACTAGAGCCAGGCTTATGAGGTCGTAAGGACTCTTTGTATAGTCGGCTATGACGTACCAGATAGGCGCAAACGAGGCCGCATGTTGGATTAGCGTGTGGGGACTACCAGCAGCAGGCGCTCGCATTTTTAAGAGCAGAGTGATGATTATGTAAGTATCGGACCCGGATGGCCATCAATGAGGGTTTACCACCACTACACCCCCACGTGAGAGCATGGCTAGAGGAGAGGTTAGAGAGACCTACAAAGATGATAATTACTCTATACTTGTAATAAATATTGTGTATAGATGTCCTGAGTTCTCAAGAGGGCCATGCTAGTGCATTTCGTCGCAAAACACACCACCGCATAATTCATTCGCGTCCACTCGGTTCAATTAGGATTTTAACAAACGATCTATACCAAGTTTGACGCAGTTCTCGGGGAGGTGTCGGCCTACAGAGTGATGAGAACGCACAACAAAGGTTCTAGGACGAGGCCGACCACCTGCGCGGACTTACCCTCGGGACAAGGCGGTTCACGAATCAATAGGATCCCGCGGGTCTTCTAGCAACGTACGTAGCGACATACATTCGAAAATCTTTCCGAATGGAGCGCTCAACTTGTTGGTCAACCCAGACCTTGAAATGCTTGGTAGATTTCTGGTTGACCTAGATAGTCACCTTTCGCTGGACCCTCATTATTCCGTTTTATGCGCTAGTCTAAGATAATATCTACTAAAAACCTGGCCAGCATCTAAATGTGAGCTCGCCAATGAGTTGAACGGCCCACATTGTCATTAGAGAGACAGCCATTGTATAATGGGGAATGATCCATGAAGTATTTTATGCCTCCGGGCGTTGTTAGTTACATTTTGAATCTCGCTAGCTTGGGTGTGACAAAAGTATCCTGAGTTCAGCCATCTCTTGGAATTGTATTCAAAAGCTCCATCGTGGCGGCTGATCTCTTATGTTCCAATTCAAATCCCTCAAAGTATGTTTATACAGTCTATCCTTCATTGTACGTCGGCACCAATGGATACTAACTAGAGGACCTTATGCCGTTTAACAATGGTGGCACAGTACTAAATCACAGATAGGTACGGCACAGCCTCAAACCACTACCGACCCCCGCCTTCGCTTCGAACAAGGCTGCCGCTGCTGCAACCAAGAAGCCCTGAGGATTTTTATTGAATAAAAATTTGGCTTCTCTCCAATTGGCTGGATTATCTAGCTTATTTTGTGCGAAAAAAACAGGCACAGGCTCGTGTACGCATCAAGCTTTAAAGCGTCGAATACAAATGCCTGCTCGATCAAGATCATTTTTAGATACGCGTACTGGCCCAAGCTACCAGCTGTGACGAGCATTTTGGTACACATGTCGCTTTACCTACTGTCAACACAAGCCTTCCTGCCTATTTCTGTCAATTATTAAGCCCTTTCGACATATAAGCTCGCTTATGTGCGTTACACCTAACGCTACTAAGTCATCATTCACAGGAGAAATAGAGCCACTCACTCAACTACGCTGCTCACAAAGAGTGAGTTAAAGTGTCGAAAAGCTGCAAACCTCCTCGTTTTTCTGAGGAAATCGAAAATTTTTTCGGCATGATTTTTTTGCATAGCGCGCCTCAAAAACGCACATTCAGTGTAACAGTAGTCCGCAACTCTCCCTGCTAGCTTGGGTACACTAGCCGTTAACCACTAGGCCACCTCTGAGTCACGTGAGCTTACTATCTTAGTTGTTTTTGTAAAATGTGAAAGGTTATAAGTTACTTCATTAACACTAATTTGCTTCTTAGAGGAAGCATTGGTAGAAACCAGCTT
>JAKTWN010000095.1:0-10385 GCA_030582035.1 Wickerhamiella occidentalis
AGCCTGTTGTTTTGGATTTCGATCCTCTACTTCATGGTTGGCCAGTCACCAACCGGGCTCATTTTATCAGACAAGTCCGCTGGCCCGCCATGAGCCTAATCGCACTAGTCAAAATGGAAGTTTGTTTGCTTAAATTTAGTTTTATAGTTCTCTAGATGGTGAAGCACTTTTTACTATAGCCGCTATAAGCTGTGGCTCGTCGATCACACTATCACTCTAAAGGCCCCAAGCTCCAGGAGCTCAAGCGAGCTGTAGCTGGTCGGTGACATCTGTAGCAGCAGGCACCACAAGTACATATACACCCCCTCTTCCTTCTCCACATTCAAGCCCGCAATGGAGGAAAGGTAAATCTTCTAGGTTAGGCTCTCTACTGGCTCGTATATAACACTTGAATGGCGATAATCTCGCTCCTAAAAGCTATACAGCTTAGCGATCACATGATGCATATTATGCACTTGAAACGCGTAGCTCTAATCGCGACTTTATAGGGTCCAACCCATTAAGGTATCTCGTAGTCATCGCACGGATGAGTCTCCGGGATGTACTTTTCACTGTTGCTGAGTTTTTGGAGCCGGATATGGCCTGCTATTGCCGGCTAAGCGCTGTCAATTATACGTTTTATGCTGTTTTCACCAGTGACCGGGTATGGAAACCACTTGATGTTTACGGGGTCAAGACGGGAATATTCGAGTCCTTTAGGCGAGCCCTGGACTATCCAGAGAGCGAAGGGCTCTTGAAACTATTATACACCAGAAGGTATAATACCAATATAACGGCCGAGGTGGTTAAGAAACTCACTGCTAACCGTTTTGTTTGGCTCCAATATCTGGTCGTCGGAGGGCCGGTTAAGCCCTTTCTCGAGGATGAGAACCTCATGAATTGTGTATTACAGATGCTTTTTCATAAAACCGAAATTCTCCACGCCGCTTCTGATCTTCTTCGACGTATCTCAGACCGTTCCAAAGCGATCGAGTTTGTTACCAAGAGAGGTGCACTGCTCAAGTACTTGCCCGAGAACCTAAAGAGGGATTACGACATTGTTTTGGCTGCGGTTAGATCCACAGGTCTCAAGGGTCATGAAGCAGCGATAGAAAGTGCTGGATCTGAGTTGCAAGGGGTTCCAGTCATTGCTAACGGCGCGCTAGAAACAGACGCCCGATCCATATTCTACATTTCACAAGATATTATCCGGGAGCTATCCGAAGATTTTGACCGAGTTTTAGAGCTGGCAAACGAATACCCAAAGGTGTTGGCCCTTGTATCGGAAGTTTGCGATTCGGACTTTATGTTGAGGGCTCTTGAGGCTCTGGAATATCACTGGGATAAAGACTTCAATTTCATGTACAATTTTCCCCACGAATTCGCTTGGAACTTTGAGATTTGTGCTCGAGCAGTCGAGCTGGAGCCTCGAAACCTGCAGTATTGCAAGTGTTTTGACAAACGACTACCTACTCGATTCCTTGAAATAACAGAGGATAGACCCAAAGAAAACATTGACAAGTTTTTCCAAGAGATCGCTCCCACAGAGTATCTTGCCTTTGTTTCCCTCCAGCCTGCCGAGCGTTACGATATCTTGCAAGATTATGAGTTGTGCAAACGTTTAGTACAAGCTCAGCCCGTCTCGTATACATATTTCCCGATTGGGTACGTGAACGCTTCGAGATTGCTGAGTACGTGTGCGCAGATCCGGCAAATATTTGCCATGTCGCTGATTCACTCTTGGACAACGCGAGTTTTGTGATACAAATTATCGAAAAATATGCCCCTAAATGGCAAAACATGACAACCACCTGGACCTGGAAACAGTTGCCGCTGCTAGCCAAAGACAAGCAGGTTTCTGAAGCAGTAATAGCAGCCGGGCTCGCTACAAGAATCGAAGTTGACAGTCTCGATGTTTCTCCAAAAGACGTGCTGGACGGGGCCCCAAGCGTCGACAGACTTGAATATTTGAGGCGGCGCGACTGTAGTGGCTACGGCGACCGTAAAAAAACTAACAATAAAGAGGAGATTACTGCTATGTTCACGCCCGTGCACCGTATGCCTGTTTGTTTCCCCTATGACTGTGTTGCTCCAGAATTATTGCAAGACAAAGAATTCATGTTTTCCTTGTTTAAGCTCTGTGGTCTGGCACCAACGGGGTCTGTACCAGACTGTGAGCTGGTTCTCATCAACAAAATAGCATGCAATGAGTCTTTTTACCGGGAGGCGTCGAGTGACCAGAGAAGAAGCATTGAGTTCAACATTGCGGTATCCAAGCTAAACGCAAATGCTCTAGTTTTCATGAACCAAGATATCCGCAATGATCCTCGAGTGGTTGAAGTAGCAGGCACTGAATATATAATGTGGAGCTGCCATATCTGTGAGCGCTCAAACCCGACCGTTGAAGTTACCAAAAGTGTTCATCAGTTAATGGGGTTCCGTGGCGAGGGAGATGGTGGAGACTGAGTTAATTTCTTGTTTGTGAAAATAAATATCTATATACTTCTATACTTAATCGACCTCTTCGACTGTAGGACCATCTTCGGAAGTATTGGGGGCAGGAGCACCACCGGCACCTCCGGCAAGTTTGCTCATAATCGGGCTGGCAATACTTTCCAGCTCCTTTTGCTTGTCCTGGTACTCTTCTGTGGATGCGGAAGCGCTAGCATCAAGCCATTGAGTGGTCTCGCTGATAGCCCCCTCGAGCTTGCTCAAATCCTCAGCAGGGATCTTATCCTTGGACTCGCTCACAGTATTCTTGAGGCTGTAAGCATAGGATTCAAGACCATTGCGTGCATTCACACGAGCAGCCTCCTTGTCGTCGTCATCCTTGTACTTTTGGGCTTCACTGACCATCCGATCAATATCCGCCTGAGAAAGACGTCCTTTATCGTTGGTGATGGTAATCTTCTGAGTCTTGCCAGTACCCTTTTCAAGAGCACTCACGTTCAAAATACCATTGGCGTCAATCTCAAAAGTAACCTCAATCTGGGGAACACCACGGGGAGCAGGGGGGATACCGCTGAGCTCGAATTTGCCCAAAAGATTATTGTCTTTGGTGAATTTGCGCTCACCCTCAAAGACCTGGATCAATACACCGGGCTGGTTATCGGCATAAGTTGAGAAAGTCTGGGACTTTTTGGTGGGGATCGTAGAGTTGCGATCAATCAAGTTGGTCATGACCCCGCCAGCAGTCTCGATTCCGAGTGAGAGAGGTGCGACATCGAGCAAGAGCATATCTTGAGTCTTGGAAGATGTGTCGCCAGTCAAAATGGCCGCCTGAACAGCAGCACCATAGGCAACGGCTTCATCAGGGTTGATGCTCCGGTTGAGATCTTTACCGTTAAAGTAGTCGGAAACGAGTTTCTGGATCTTGGGAATACGCGTAGAGCCACCAACAAGTACAATCTCATCCACCTGGCTCTTGTCGAGCTTGGAGTCTTTAAGCACTTTCTCAACAGGGGCCAAAGTAGAGCGGAAAAGATCTTGGCAAAGCTCCTCAAAGCGAGCGCGGGTAATGCTGGTGTAAAAGTCGATACCCTCGTAAAGAGAATCAATCTCAACTGGGGTCTGGGCAGAGCTAGAGAGGGCACGCTTGGCACGCTCACAAGCGGTTCTCAAGCGGCGAAGAGCACGCTGGTTGGTGGTAATATCCTTCTTGTGCTTACGCTTGAATTCATCAACAAAGAAGTTGACTAGACGGTTATCAAAGTCTTCACCGCCCAAGTGGGTATCACCAGCAGTGGCCTTGACTTCAAAGACGCCTTCGTCTATATTGAGAAGCGAGACATCAAATGTACCACCTCCAAGGTCAAAGATCAATACGTTTTCTTCTTTGCCCTTTTTATCGAGGCCATAGGCGATAGCAGCAGCAGTGGGTTCGTTGATAATACGAAGTACATTGAGGCCAGCAATGAGGCCAGCATCTTTAGTTGCCTGACGTTGTGAATCGTTAAAGTAGGCAGGGACAGTAATGACTGCGTCCTTGACGTCAGTGCCAAGGTATCCATCGGCAGTCTCCTTCATCTTGCTCAGAACCATTGAAGAGATCTCTTCAGGGGTAAAAGTCTTTGGCTCACCCTTGTATTCAACTTGAATTACGGGCTTGCCTCCCTTATCGAGCACCTTAAAGGGGAAATGCTTGATATCGGTCTGGGTCTCGGGGTCACTAAACTTGCGGCCAATCAAACGTTTAGCATCAAAGACAGTGTTTGCAGGATTCATAGCCGCTTGGTTTTTCGCTGCATCACCAATAAGACGTTCTGTGTCGGTGAATGCAACAAAAGAAGGTGTTGTGCGGTTTCCCTGGTCATTGGGGATAATCTCGACGCGGTCGTTGGCGAAATGTGCAACGCAAGAGTATGTGGTTCCTAAATCAATTCCAATAGCTTTAGACATTGTTTGTTGTGTTTGTGACAAGTGGGCAGTCGGCCTCAGTATATATACTTGAGCAGTGATTGTTCTTGTGGGTGCCCGAACTTTGGAGAACTTGCTGGAACTTTCGTGGATGATCCAGACAGAAAAGAAAGGAATGAAGAAATAGATGGTTAGAAAAGACTAGTTTTAAAAACTGCGTCCAAACTGCCTGTTCAGCGTCATTTAGTCGAGATGCACTGAAATGTGGCTCAAGAGGTGAGGCGAGTCAATGGTATCTTTTATGCACTGTGAGCTAATTTACCCAGTACGGCTATCATTTAGTGGTGTTTTGTAGGATTAACGTCTACTCGGGGCTCTTTGAACTGGCAGCTGCGTGCATCCACCTAGCCGTGGAGTTGGCCAATGATATAAACACGGTATTTGCATTAAAGTGATACCTGACGTATTTTCATGAACTTTTCAGACCAACGCTTTTGATAATCCAGCATAATAGCACCTATTGTACTAGGAAATAGACTCAAGCACCAGCACCCTCTAAATGCATTTATCTAAAGGCTGTGTAGCGTGAGCCGCGTGAGACTAATTCCACCGGCTTTATCTACAACACTCGACTAAATGTTGTAATTGAACTCTCCCACTAACCACTCAGTCGTGCGCAATTGGTACAAAACATAAAGTATCGATTGGCCCCTGCCAAATTTCATACAATATACTGCAACCGTTCCTGATTATCCTGTATTGCTTAATTCTGCATTAGAGCTCTTCAATGTCGAGTTATTACCCAATTAGTGTAAAAAACGTTTTCACAAAAATGCCAATAAATTACTCTATAGCTCGTCTTTGGCACTTTTAATACCTTTTATGTGTATCTTACATATTCGTCTATTATTTATCAGCAATTTTAAGAGCACAACTGCTCATTTTAAAAACACCGCTTCCACAAAAACGCCCCTCAGCCAATTTTGGTCCGGGTCGTATCTTTGAAATCTCGATTTTTCGCTCGTCTGCGGTCAAATCCACGTGGTCAGCGAGGCTTCCCGTTCGATCAGCCATATCTAAGTCCGTGAGAGCCCTATTCAGTATTGCGGTCGGAGACGACGCGAGAACGGAGGGTACTGCAGATATCTTTTTGCATTTTTACATCCAGACTTGACATGAGCCTACTCCCCTGTGCATTTATGGAGTCGGGAATCCGCAAAGTATCAACCTAAAAAAGGTATGCCCAGCGAGAACAACGAATATGCTCATCTTTAGAGGATGCCAACCTAATTGTTTTTATACGGTTTATACCAGAATCGTAAGGACTCATGCGCGCCAACACAGCTGCAACATGGAGGCACAAGATCGTGCAGACCGTGCCACACTCTGGTTGCATGTTAGCAGCATATTAGTCGGCGTCCTTAGCGAGTATATATAAGGGTCGTGATCTCCTGATCATCACCCAATCACTCTCTCCTCTGTATCACTTCCTTGAGCTCAACCACAAGATCAAATTCACATCTAGTCGCGTACGGACTAAGATTCTATTGATGGTTTAGTTTTGTGCAAATTGCGACAATGCATCTAAACCCACTTGGAAACTGGTACGCTAATCAGAGCTACTTCTGCAACTGCCAAACCCAGCTATATCTGGCTTGTTGGGATTTATATAGATATCCGTACTCTGTACGAAGCGCAAAATCTGGTGAATGTGATGAGCGCTATAGCAAAAAAGTCCACCCGTGCACGGACCAGTACTAGCACGCAAAACATTGTACTGGACGCACCCACCAGCGAGGCGGTGGGATCACGGCACTTTGTGTTGAACTCAGCTACCGTAACCTTAGTTTCATTATAATCTACAGCTAAAAGCCTATTCTATGTACTAGCGCATACGCACTCTTGGTTGAGATACACGGCGCTTGTTGTTGCGAGCGGCGTGACGCTTCTTGGCCTGGCGATAGACACGTTTGGCCTGAGCAAGGGCGCTCTTGCGTAACTTGATGGGAGCCTTTGCAGGACCACGCTGGCCATGAGGCAAAAAGTGATCATACTCAGACTCAGCCTTAGCGAGAGCGGCCTCTGCAGCGACAACGGCTTCACGGAGACGCTCAAGCTCTTGAAGGTCAGGACGAGACTCCAACAAGTGGAGGCGCTGGTTTTCAATGTGGTTTCTACGAGAGACACGGCTGTCGCTGAGTTTTTGGTCCTCCTCTGTACGCACATAAGGAGTCTCGGGAGCGGCTTTCTCAAGGCTCTCGATTCGGATATTGTTCAAAACTACATGCTGCTCACGGGGGTTGTGGCGGGGCAGCACCTCGTGTTCTACCTCAATGTCCTCCCAAACATCTTCATCACCCTGACGGAACTCTGTATCCCAGTAAACCTTGGAAGACTTGTTGAGGGCGAAAAGAGCGGAGCTCAAATCAGCAACGGCCTCTGTTGTGTAAGTGGGACGGTATTGATTCCAATACCAAACGTTTCCCTCGGGGCATTTCTTTCTCCATGCCTTGGCTTGGTCTTTGTGGGTGATATCTCTCATATCACGGAGCTCAACAAGGCTGCGGTAGAGAGTGACGGCATCTTCGTGAGATTCCACCGCAGCAACTGCTAGGGGGCGCCAAATATCCTTGCGCTCAGTGGGTTTACGGTTCTGCCAGTTGGGCCGCTTGAACTGTTGATCAATGTTGAACGGCTGGGGGTGCAGGGTTTGCGACCAAACAACCTGCCCGCTCTCCAAATTACGAAACCCGTAAACTGTGGGTGCGTGTCTGTGGCTTCTTAACCACTGTGCAGACCGAAGCCCTCCATAAACTGGCCGGTAGGTCATTTGTAAGAAAATTTCACTCTGGGCCTGGACTTTGTTGTAGAGGGTGAGGGTGGTGATTATAGGGTCTTTGATGAAAATATAATCTAACTATATATGTTGAGAGAGATTCAATACCAATAGCGTAGAGCAATGACAATCTCCTCCACCGTAAAATGTTTGTTACAAACACCCACAGCTAGCGGGGTCCCACCTTACCATTATGTAAAATTTAAGACTGCGCTAGTAAACAGGCCACTACTACAGAGTGTTTTCATCGTTTGTGAAGTTTGGGCATTGCCAAAAGTAGGATACTCGATGGGCCCATGAATACAGACATCTTTTATCTCATTGCTGACCATGTAGAGCCCAGCCCGCTCACCTATTTCCGGCTTGCGGCCGTATCAAAAGGCTTTTATACCATATTCACTAGTGAAAGACTCTGGAAAAGACTCAATCCCTATGGTGTAGAGTCTGAAATTTGTAAAAGCTTCTGGAAAGCCTGCGACAAAGACCCTGTCAAGGCAAAAATCTCGTGCCTATATTGGCAAGACTCTATTGCTTCGCCGCCAATTGACAACAATTTGTTTTCATGGTTGGGGTACCTTTTACGGACTCAGGGTGAGCAGGATATTCCCCAGTCAATTGAAGGAAATCTCCAACTATACCGCTGTTTATTTACTATATCTGGAAGATCAATTGCATACTGTTCACCTCAGATTCGAGCCAATCAAGAGCTGGCACTCTTGGCAATAAAGCACTCTGATTTCTTACTTGATAGTCTTGATGGTCTCCAAAACGATAAAGAGGTGGTCATGGCAGGGCTAGTTGGTTGGCATCCACGCCCTGATTTAATGGATTGGCGCGTCCCCCCTCTCATTTACGTTTCACAAGAATTGAGAGATGACCCACAAGTAGTGGCACTTGCATGTAAACAATGTGGGAAATCCTTTGCCGATGCTTCTCCCCGACTCCAGAATGACAGGCAACTGGTCAGTGAGATAATATCCCATCAAGGTGATGCGCTGGCGTTCACCGACTTTATGGATGACCGTGAGATGTTTTTGACAGCTTGCAAAACGTCACCTTTACTCCTCTTGGCTAGCGCCACATTTATCGATGACCGTGAGATTGTTTTGAGATCAGTGTCGATGCCTGGATCACGGGCTCTCTTTGCTGCGTCCACAAGGCTGAAGTCAGACCGCGAAGTTGTGCTGGTAGCAATAAAATCTGGCGCACATATACCCCGTTTAGACCCAGCGCTCGAGGACGATAAAGAGATCGCGTTGGCCCTCATGGACTCACCCAACAGCCAAGGACTGGGTTTTGTTTCTCCTCGTCTACGAAATGACTCTGAAGTTGTTTCAAAAGCCGTTTCGCGCTCAGGTAAACAACTAAAAAATGCGTCTGAGCGCCTAAGCGACGACAAAAACATTGTGCTGGTGGCAGTCTCGCAAGCCGGGTCCGCGCTCGAATTTGCCTCCCCAAGACTAAGAAACGACCTCGAGCTAGTGCTTGTAGCAATAAAGCAAGACCCACTTGCATTTTTGTTTGCGTCCACATATCTTAAAGAGACAAACAAGCAACTCATTGACGTGGCCCTCACTCTCTCCAAATCAACATTCAACTTGTTGCCCCCGCCGTGGAGAGATCAACGCGACGTTATCAAGGCAACATTGCGTAAATTTGGTGACGACCTGAGACACCTGCCGCTATCATACCGTGCTGATCCGGAGCTGGTCACGATCGCGGTCACCCAATGTGGAATGGCGATACGTTTTGCAGACCCAGCACTGCTCAACGACCGAAAAATAGTGGCAGCTGCTTTAGGCCAAGATGCTCGAGTGCTCAACCTGATTCCCGACGTCCTAAGAAACGATATCGAACTCATGGAAATCGCCATCAAAACTAACGCAATGTCCCTGCGGTATGCGCCCCATTTCTGTGGTAACCAAAAATTGGCGCTTATGGCTATCGAGCGGAATCATCGCGCATATCTGCTAGTGGATGATACTCTCAAAGGGGACTATATGTTTAATTTCAACGCAGTCAGAGCTTCAGGGCATGTGTTTAGCTATTTACCAGAGCAAGTAAGGCTGGACCCTTTTATTCAAAAAAGCGCTCGTATCCAGTGGTCCTTTTAAGCATGAGATTTACAGGATCAGGGACATAACATTTATGGGACCGGACCGTCCATACATACATCAACGATACAGAGCTATCCAAGCGCAGCTTCTCGTTCAAGGCCCCAGCCAGAGCAACACTTGAAATACCTGCAAGGGTTCAATCCGTTTGTTGTCTTCTCGCCGCCGTGAGCCTCCGAATTCTCCTTGAACTTGAGTTCTTTTACCGCTGCATACATACTACTTATCTATAGGCGATTCCCAAGGAATAACAATGATTAAGCTAACTGGTCGGTTAGTGTGTAAAAACACAGAGCAAAGGAATCTTGTGCTTCGGCATCTTCCAGAGCACAAGAGGCTTTCTCGAGGAGAAGCTGGATGTATTTCATTTGAAGTAACAGAAACAGAAGATCCTTTGATCTGGAAAGTACAAGAGCTCTTTACAAATCAAGCTGCTTTCGATGCCCATCAGAATAGAATAAAGAATTCTGTCTGGGGAACGGAAACATGCACAATCACCAGAGAATACGAAATTTCCGAGTTGTAATAGCATTCCTGTAGTTTTCTTCGACTTTAACCTGCCACTAGGATCTAAAATAAGCCTCTATTGCACGCGCGCTCTAACGCCCTCAGAGCCATTCTAGGGCGTAACTCGTCAAATATTGCGTCTTTTCCTCGAATTCCTACTCGAAATCGCTAAGATAAACCCTATTACCTTGGATCCCTATTCGCCAAAGTATAAACTTCTCACCACGCAGCTCTTTGACCGCCAACTCACCAAGCCTCTGCGCAATCACCTCATCACATCGTTTTCCTGGCAATTCAAACGTTTATTTACCAATCTCCCGTCAATCCGGAGTTTTAAAGGAGCTCTGGCATCAGATTGTGTAGGCTCCATAGCGAGCGCTCTTCTGGTCCTCTAAGCTGGCTTTTTGTGTATATATGTGAATCTTTCGTCTACCTCTACGTGTATACGCTTAAATCACCTAATGGATCTTCGTTTCCGAATCATTAAACACGATTTTTCAATTTTGGGTCTTTTGCGGCGTTTTTTTTTTTTCGAAAAGTCGATGTTACTATACAAAATATTTTATTCTACATAGCCACGACAGCATAAATGA